>ONZH01008661.1:0-242892 GCA_900303285.1 Rhinella marina
CCCTGTACTGTCTGAAGGAGTGGTGATATCTGCTCTTTACCCTGATCTTGAGGCTAAGGTGTTTGAGGCGCAGGGAGACGCACCGGAGTCTTGCCCCCCTAGGAAATTGTTTGTTCCATCTGAATTGCGTCATAAGGTGTTTGAGGAACATCACTGTACGGTGCTTGCGGGACACCCTGTGAGTAAGTCCACTGTCGACCTCATCTCTCGTAGATTCTGGTGGCCAGGGCTGTGTAAGTTGAGGACTATGTGTCGGCCTGTAGTGTCTGTGCACACGCTAAGGTGACACATACTCGACCTTCTGGACCCCTACTCCCATTGCCCATCCCGTCCAGACCATGGACTCACTTGTCTATGGACTTTATCACTGATCTGCCTAATTCGTCTGGAAAGACAGTTATTCTGGTGGTTGGAAATCGGTTTAGTAAAATGGCGCACTTTATTGCATTGCCCGGACTCCCTAATGCTAAAACTCTTGCACAAGTGTTTGTTGACAACATTGTGAAACTTCATGGCATTCCCACTGACGTGGTCTCTGATAGTGGGACTCAGTTTGTGTCTAGATTCTGGAAAGCGTTCTGTACTCGGCTCGGGGTACAACTGTCTTTTTCCTCTGCTTTTCACCCTCGGACGAATGGACAGACAGAGCGTGCTAATCAGAGTCTGGAGACTTACTTGAGATGTTTTGTCTCTGAGAATCAGGAGGAGTGGTTCTCGTTTTTATCTCTGGCAGAGTTTGCCATAAACAATCGTAGACAGGAGTCCACTGGCAAGTCGCCGTTTTTTGGTGCATATGGGTTTCACCCGCAGTTTGGCACTTTTTCTGGTTCAGATACCTCTGGTATCCCTGAGGAAGAAGGTTTTTCGTCATCATTGTCATCTATATGGCGGATAATTCAAAGTAACTTGTTAAATATGGGCAACAAAGTACAAACGTGTGGCTGACAGGAAACGTATGAATGGCCCGGACCTAAGAGTGATTGATTCTGTGTGGCTGTCCACAAGAAACATTAGGTTGAAAGTTCCTTCTTGGAAGTTGGGTCCAAGATTTATTGGTCCATATAAGATCACTGCCATTATTAATCCTGTAGCATTTCGTCTTGAACTTCCTCATGCCCTGAAAATTCATAATGTATTTCACAGATCTTTGTTAAAGAGATATGTTGAACCTTTGGAGCCATCTCCCTTGCCACCTGCGCCTGTCATGGTGGACGGCAGTTTGGAATTTCAGATCGCCAAGATTATTGACTCTCGAGTTCTTTGTAGAACTCTTCAATATCTTGTTCACTGGAAGGGTTATGGACCAGAGGAGAGGACTTGGATACCGGCATCTGACGTGAATGCCAGTCGTTTGGTGAAAGCTTTTCACAGGTCTCATCTGGACAAAGTTGGTCCGGGGTGCCCGGAGGGAGGGGGGGTACTGTCACGGACATTCCTATGACAGATAACAAAAGGTCTGTCAGATTGGCAACACGTGGTATAATCTGACATGTTTTCCCTTTTTGTTGTTGGTTTTTACCACACCCTTTTCCCTCAGGTGTTCCTGGTGTGGTAATTGTCCCTCCCCTATTTATTGCTTCTTCTCCCACTATTCCTTGCGGTTTATAGCTTCAGTTGTTGTGGTGGTGAGCAGCAGTTTGGCTGAGATCCTGGAGCCTCCATTTCTTCATTGAAAGATAAGTTTCCTTTTCCCTCCTGTTGTTTTGTTATTAGGTCTTAGGGAGACTCCTGTTCGTCCTTCCTTTTGGGAGGAACAGGTAGACTCATTCCTGTCATTAGTTTCCAGGGTCCCATAGGGTCAGTTCGGTGTTTAGGTTCCTGTGTATAAACTTGCCTACCTTTGAGGCCTGTTCATACTGGTAGATAGACAGGAATTGAGCCAGGGTTTCCTGTAGGAGGTGTCCATCTTCCTTCCTTAGTTTCTAGGCCTACTCTCCTTTCTTTCCTATGCTTGGTTTGGTTTCCCCCCCACACACCTGCACTTGACAGCAATACATCATGTACAAAATTCATCAAGGAGTACATAAATAACACCGACCAGTGTGGTTCTGACCCGACACGCATTTCGCATATCGCTTCCCATGAGGAACTTCACTATGGCAGGTCTCAGAGCCTTCAGAAGGCCCAAGGCTTCAGAAGGCTCATAGAAACCTAATGGCCCAATGGCTGTCTCAATCTCAGCTCCAGCGAGCTATTTGGTCGCAATTGACCATGGCATCTGAGGGTTAAAAACCATCACACCTGTTCAGCTCTTGAGCAGACGCCATCTTTAAAGTCCTCAATAGCACAAGTCATTAAACCCCTATAATGACCTCCTTCCCCCTTCCAAAGCCCCGGGCACCTCATATGTATTATACTTACCCCGCTCCCCGGCACCTGTGAAGCTCCTGATCCTCGTCACACAGATCAAAGCATCTGGCGATGGGGGTGTAGGCGAGCAGCCAATAGCAGGCTGCAACAGGGATGAGCCTCTCTAGTGTCACTCGTGATGCTAGGGGGGCTGGATGTTTTGATCCACGTGACAGGAGATGTAGCAGTGGCCATGCAGGGATCAGGAGTGACGCGGGTGCCAGGAAGCAGGGTAGGTATAATCTATGTGAGGTGCCCGGGCATTGAGATGGTCATTATAGGGGTTGGATAGCCCCTTTAAGGGGTAAAAATACACATAATTGTGCCAACATTTAATAGCAAATTATTGACTTAAAATCAGCCAACCAAGAGCATAAGGAAGAAGCATATATAGGGAAGATTTATCAGTTTTGATGAATCTACCCCATAGTGTCTAAAATTTATAGCAAGTCCCAAATCTATTACACGGTGTGACCTTCTGCCTGCCTAGTCTAGTTTTATGCGGCCTAAATTTAAGACAGTGACAATAAATCAGCCTCTATTTGGTTTAAAAGCAAGAAATATTTTCAACTTAAATTCATGCATAATTTGACTCCATATTTTTGTGCTGTTTTTTTTCTTAAAGAGACATTTTCAGTTTGCTGTTCTTCCAGCAGGTGGCGATAGGCTGCTGAACCAGCGTTCTTCACTTTGAAAGCTTACAGTTAAGCAGCAGATGAAAGAACCCTATGCTATTTTTATCAGCTTATAACTAAAGCCTAAAAAATAAAAATTGTGCTTAACATTTTCTGTATTATCAGTGACCTAGTGAAAATGGCAAAAATGAGGTTTCTATTCTTTTAGTGGGCAGAATAATGTAGCATCCAACCTTTCAAGAGCATCCTGGCAGGAAAGAGGCAACAGCTTGCAACTAAGAAATTTGCATTTGCCTTTAGAAAAATCTCATTAGGGATGGCTTGACGGTGACAGACCCTCCCGTAGCAGTCAATGACCATCCACTGTTGCACCATACCTTCACTTAGACTTTCCAGAGAACCATGAATGGCCTATAAGTCTCCTCAAGCCGATTAAGGCACTCTCTCCCCAAGGAGAGGTACTACCCCCCCAATTTGCTTTGACTGGTAATGCAACCATTTCCAGGGCAATATAAAACCGTATTGATGAATGAGTGCTGCATGTAACTGGAAATCTGACACAACAGCTGCTTTTGCTATGATCCTTCTTTTACTTAGAAGGTTGAGTTAAATTTCCAGTATCAAGCAATGGAAAAGGGGTCAGAGAGACTCGACAGTCAGGAATTCAGTGGCTTAGCCAATGTGATCTTCTCTGATGCATCTATGACATATCCGAAAATCATTTTGACTTAAAGGGCATCTGCCAGCAGATTTGTACCTATCAAACTGGCTGACCTGTTGACGTTTTTTCAGCCTGGTCCTGTCAATCAAAGTGCAGAGGGAACAGCAGTTGCAGAGAGATCTGAGCCCTAGGAGTAACAGCAACACCCCCATTGCTCCTAGAGTCTCATTTGCATATATTAAAACATTATTTTTCTCAGCAATGCAGGCACATATGAACATGGCACCAACACAGATGCCTTTAGCTGCAAAGCGCAGAGCTGCATCAGAAAGGACACGTGACACCCCTCCCCCCCCCCGAACTGCCAGCCATAAATAAATCTAGCAGAGCAATTGGAGCAATGAATGGGGAGATCTCTGGACCATGTGAGGTACAGGGCTGGTTCTAGCTTTGTTCATGAATCATGGCACAACTCTTTTAAGTGATACATTCTGCTTCCATGGGCATACATACCAGTAAACCATGCAAACAGAGACCATTAGAGAAAGGTGATTCAACCATGGTTGATCCTAACCCCTCCGTTACTGTGTTGCAGGATGTCCTTTACCAATGGAATTGCATAGTGAACAAACAAGAGGGTTGAAAATTCAAGGGTCTTGAAGATGGCCTGGCAGGGGAGACAAAAACCACACCTTTCGTTCAGGGTGGCAAAACCCAGCAACATAAAACCTATGCAAACCTATCCATTTTGATATGCACTTATCCCCTCTCCTATATCTGCCCCTCTCTCTAGATATTAAAGGGATTTTCCGAGGCTTTAGGACTGATGACCTATCCTGTGCATTTACCCTTGCCTTCCTCTGCTACTCTGTCAGTGGTAGACTACTGTACATAACCTGGGGCATCCTGCCTTGCAGCAGGCTCTGGTGAACACTGTTATCTCGTGTATGGTCCGCTTTAATCTCCTGGAAATGGTTCATTACTATTATGGTAAAATAGGACTTTGCTCTCTGTAACACAACTAGTGGATATGTGGGAACTTCCGAGCTGAGAAAAAACACAGAAACTGAAATGCTGATTCTTCTATTGCCATATATGAGGCAGAATAATGTAACACTACCAGTGTATTTCAGTATATCTAGTAAGTAGAATGACAAAACCCTACATCTTCTCTATTACTAGTTTCATTATTAGTCCTACATGAAATGATCAATTTGGCAGAGGAGATAAAGATTGTGCAAATTTACTGTAAGGCTTGACAAATCCACTTTTCTTGCCAATGACATCTGAGTGCAAGTCAATGCTCCAGCAGAATCAGGTCCACACACAGTTGTGGTATAACACCATACCATGGGAATAATTAGCTATTACTATTACTCTCACTAGAAAGTTACATATATGCCAATTACTGAGATGATTTAACATTTTGGCACAAATGTTTATGTGAGTGATTTGTGGATTTAAAATGCAGTGCAATCTGCATTTTGCCTAATATTCACCTCCATTGAAGTGGATGTAGTTGAGCTGCAATACCACACATTTTTTAATAAAGCAGCCGTGTTCTTCTAATCCTGTAAAACCTCTTCCTGATTTGCCCAGTTCTCACTTCCACATCAGTAACACACGCGACGTTAAATAAAACCTGTTGCCATGAAAATGCAATGCAGGCAGCATGTTATAGAGCAGGAGGAGCTGAGCAGATTGACACTTTTGTGGGAATAAGTTGTGGTAAAACTTGCAATTTATACTATTTAAGTCTCTACTCTGTTTGAGTTTAGTTGTTCACAGGGGCTGTCTTATCAGTGACTGACAGCTTACATACAGAATTGCTGATAAGACATCCCCCGTGGAGATTGCATAGTCCTCCTGGAGACTGCATTGCATTTTGTGGTGGCAGGTGCTCTTAGAGGGTTCATGCACACGACCGTTGGATGTTTTGCAGTCCGCAAATTGCAGATTTGCAAAACACAGATACTGACCGGGTGCATCCAGCATTTTGCGGCCCTTAATAGAACAGTGCTATCCTTGTCTGTAATGAGGACAATAATAGAACATGTTCTTTTTTTTTTTGTGGAACGGCCATGTGGACATATAGACACAGAATGTACATGGAGTCATTTAAGTTTTTTGCGGTCCCATTGAAGTGAATGGTTCCGCATATGGGCCGCAAATAAAATGGAATGGACATGGAAAAAAAATATGTTCATGTGCATGAGCCCTAAAGAAGTGTTTGCTATTAAGGTGGAAGTGAGAACTAGGCAAAACCAGTGTGACTCTTTTTTACATTTTTGTTGTTTTCTTCCCCGCCTTCTAAGATCCATAACTTATTTTTCCGTTACCACAACATTATGAGGGCTAATTTTTTTGCAGAATATATTTCACTATATCTTGTTGTGAAAACTGGAAAAAAAAAACTCTTTGTTGGATGAAAAAAATAAAAACATGATATTCTTTTTATGGAGTTCACTGTGCAATAAAAATGACATGATAAGCGTATTCAGCGGATCAGTATGATTACAGTGATACCAAATTTATTTCGTTTTCTTTTGTTTTACTACTTAAAAAAAACTTTTGAAAACATAAGCAGGATAAGCTATAGTTTATGATAATTTTTTTAGGTTAGGAAAAGTTGGGGAAAAATTGAGAATCACGCATTTTCTTCCATTACAGCATTTACCATGCAGGAAAAACATTTTTAGATTTTTATAGTTTGGACATTTCCATTATGCTTATGCTTATTTATTTTAGATGCAAAATTGGGAAAGGGGAATGACTTGAATTTTTTACATTTTGTATTTTTAAAAAATGTTTTTACTATTATTTTTAGTCCCCTTAGTGGACTTCAGCATATGATCCTCTGATCACTTGTACCATAGACTGCAACAGAATACTATTGCAATTAGGGGTGAGCGAAATTCATATTTTGAAGTTCGTGTGCGGGTTCGTGTTGTGGTATATACTGAATTGCGTTATGGATTCTGTTACCATGGACTATGACGAAATGCATAACGGGATGCTTTTAGAAGCATTCCGTTATTCATTCCGTGATAATAGAAGTCTATGGCCTGCATAAAGGATCTGTCCGGTCTCCATTATGCAGGCCATAGACTTCTATAATGGCGGAATGAATAACAGAATGCCTCTAAAGGCATCCCATTATGCATTTCGTCATAGGATTGCGTTATGATCTGTGCAACCGATTGGAGCCCCACAATTGTGGGGGCAAGATTACACAGCTGACACCCACCTCATAGGGTGAGGTCATAGGATTACCTGATGAACCCTCCTATGCACCTCTTAAACCCGGCTGACGTACTATTACATTACATCTCTCCATTGCACCTTCAGTGGAGATGAGGTGCAATATAAGGCAAAACTACATGAGCAGGTGTAGCACAGTTTCTGTAGGAAAGCTCTATAAAGCCACAAGCCATAATCTCATTTGTCTGTGTATTACATGGGCTCAATACTATGTGTGAAATAACTGAGTGCAGGAGTCCACCCGTCTCTTGATGATTGACCCACAAGTTCTCAATGGGATTAAGATCTGGGGAGTTTCCAGGCCATGGACCCAAAATCTCTATGTTTTGTTTCCTGAGCCATTTAGTTATCACCTTTGCTTTATGGCAAGGTGCTCCATCATGCTGGAAAAGGCATTGTTGATCGCCAAACTGCTCTTGGACGGTTGGGAGAAGTTGCTCTCGGAGGACATTCTGGTACCATTCTTTATTCATGGCTGTGTTTTTAGGCAAGACTGTGAGAAAGCCGATTCCCTTGGCTGAGAAGCAACCCCACACATGAATGGTTTCAGGATGCTTTACAGTTGGCATGAGACAAGACTGATGGTAGCGCTCACCTCGTCTTCTCCGAATAAGCTGTTTTCCAGATGTCCCAAACAATCGAAAAAGGGATTCATCAGAGAAAATGACTTTACCCCAGTCCTCAGCAGTCCACTCCCTGTACCTTTTGCAGAATATCAGTCTGTCCCTGATGTTTTTTCTGGAGAGAAGTGGCTTCTTTGCTGCCCTCCTTGAGACCAGGCCTTGCTCCAAGAGTCTCCGCCTCACAGTGCGTGCAGATACACTCACACCTGCCTGCTGCCATTCCTGAGCAAGCTCTGCACTGCTGGTAGCCCGATCCCGCAGCTGAAACACTTTTAAGAGACGGTCCTGGCGCTTGCTGGTCTTTCTTGGGCGCCCTGGAGCCTTTTTGGCAACAATGGAACCTCTCTCCTTGAAGTTCTTGATGATGCGATAGATTGTTGACTGAGGTGCAATCTTTCTAGCTGCGATACTCTTCCCTGTTAGGGCCATTTTATGCAGTACAATGATGACTGCACGTGTTTCTTTAGAGATAACCATGGTTAACAGAAGAGAAACAATAATGCCAAGCACCAGCCTCCTTTTAAAAGTGTCCAGTGGTGTCATTCTTACTTAATCATGACAGATTGATCTCCAGCCCTGTCCTCATCAACACCCACACCTGTGTTAACTGAGTGCAGGATGTACTTTAAATGATCATTTCACCCTATTACAATTGCTGATCGAGGGAACACATCCTTGAGTGCACCATTGTAATGATCTATACAGAATTTATATACGTTTTTCAAATTCAACACTGTAACAAATAAGTAACTCAAAGAAGAAAGAAAGAAAAAGTATTACAAATACATTTCATTTTTTTTACTAATGTTACTTCATCTTGTATCAACGAGTATGAATTTAGCTACAATACGACGGTTGTTTATGTCATCTGGTTTTCACGATACAATGTACAACTTAATGTGCTTGTCACATAAACATCCACAACAGAACGTGTCATTGTCCTGAGACAGAGGTCCCTTTCTACTGTATGTGCTGTGTCTCTCTGGCTATTTCTACTAAATACAAACCAGAGGAGCAAAGATTAGTCTAAACAATAATCAAGATTTAGCTGTAAACTTCAGCTTGACATCATCTAAAAGTAGAAATACCAACAAGTACCTGTTTGTGTATAGTGGATATATTGGACTTAGTACAGCATTAAAAGTACGACATTGGTTGAACTTATTAATTAAGATTAGATTTGGGAAGTGAATTATAAGTAATTCCCACTATAGAATGTTATTCCTGTAATCATCACTATGACCTTTTAGCCATAGCAGCTGTTTACAGTGCACAGAGATAGAGGGCTGGGAGCATTCATGTGCCAGAATGGTGTTAACATTGCTGTTAACAGCGATACAGATGAATAGTGCTGCGGCAGAGCAGGGGAGGGAGAGGCATCTCCCTTCCCCATTCATTTGATAGGCTGCAGAGGCCGGAGGGCGTGATGACTTCATTGCGCCGCCTGAGCCGTACAGCGCAGGACACAGACCGGAAGAGGCCTGCATCGCTTTTTACTGGCACATGATTTTGGGGGGGAATCAATGGGGGGCGAGCACTTCTTACCGGCACATTATTGGGGGGAAATTTTGGGGGCACTTCTTGCACATTATTGGGAGGCACTATGGGGGACATTTCTTACTGGCACATTATTGGGGGCACTAGGGGGGGCTCTTCTTACTGGCACATTATTGGGATGGGGGCACTTAGGGCACATTATTGGGGCACTATGGGAGTTCTTCTTACCAGCACATTATTGGGGGAAAATTTTGGGGGCACTTTTGGCACATTATTGGGAGGCACTATGGGGACATTTCTTACTGGCACATTATTGGGGCACTATAGGAGCTCTTCTTACTGGCACATTATTGAGGCACTATGGGGGCTCTTCTTACTGGCACATTATTGGGGCACTATAGGAGCTCTTCTTACTGGCACATTATTGAGGCACTATGGGGGCTCTTCTTACTGGCACATTATTGGGGCACTATAGGAGCTCTTCTTACTGGCACATTATTGAGGCACTATGGGAGCTCTTCTTATTGGCACATTATTGGGGGGCACTATGGGGGCATCTACTGAGGCCACACAGAAGGGGTATTTTATATGGGGGGCTCTGTACAGGGATATTTTATACTGGGACTCATTATGGTGGGTACTATGGGGGCATCTTCAGGGGGCACTAAGAAGGGGTATTTTATACTTGCAAATTATGGTGGACACTGAGGGAATCTACTGGGGCACTATGTAGGGGCATTTTATACTGGTACATTATGGGGGCACTATGAGGAAGGGGGAGAGGAGCATTATGGGGGCATTTACTGAGGGCACTATATAGTGGTATTTTATACCGGCACATTATGGGGGCACTATGGGGACATTAGCTCAACTGGGGGCATTAAAAGGGTTTTTTTGCACTGGCACACATAAAGGGGCATTTTTGTACTGTCACATTATAAGGAGAATTATTACTACTGGGGTTCTCTGGGGAACATGATTACTAGTATGGGCACTATGGAAGCATTATTACTTCTGGGGCACAGTGGGGACATTAGTACTGTTGGGGGCACTATTACTAACAAGTGCACTCTGGCAGAGAATTATTAGTTGGGACTTTGGGGAGCACTATTACTGTGGGGGGGCACCCTGGCACAGTATCAGCATAGTGCAGTTATTTCTAGGGGACGTTATGTTTACACTATTACTGTCAGGGACACTATTTGCTGGGCGCAGTTATTTTAGGACACTGTGTGCCAATAATTATTGAAGGGCACTATCTGTGTGGTACTAGTAGCACAGTACTGGAGGTGGTAGCAGGGGCGTAGCTATAGGGGAAGCAGGGGAAGCGGCTGCTTTGGGGCCCAAACTCATAAGGGGCCCACCTAGAAGGATAACTAAAAGATTTTATTGTCTGCGCCCCCTCAACAGTGTTATACAATGATACTATAAGAAACAGACGGAGTCTCGTTGAAAGAGTTATCTTGACTAGCCACAGGAGTGGGGGTTGCACGGGAGAAGAGGGTTGCAAAGAAGTTGCTGTGGGGGGTCCCCATTCAAAAATTTGCTGTGGGGCCCAGTCATTCCTAGTAACGCCACTGGGTGGTAGGATGATTTGTCCAGAAAACGGGAGGATAATGGAAAAGTAATAAACTAAGATTTTTTTCTGTCAAACCGCAGAGATGAGAAATGGCTGAAAAATGGTGGTCTGGTCTGAAAGGAGAAGATGAGGAAGAGAAGATCTACATCAGAGGAGACGTCACGGGATATAAGAGGCATGGGGCGCTGTATTAGGCTACATTCACACGAATGTTGTGTTTTGCGGTCTGCAAATTGCGGATCTGCAAAAAAAATGGATGATGTTCCGTATGGCATCTGTTTTTTTGCGGATGTAACAATACCTATCCTTGTCCGCAAAACGGACAAAAATAGGACATGTTCTATTTTTTTTGCAGGGCTACGGACATACGGATGCGGATAACACACAGTGTCCTGTCCGCATTTTTTGCTGACCCATTGAAGTATATGGGTCCGCAAAAACCGCAAAAACGTGTGTCGTGTGAATGTAGCCTTACACTGTATGTTCTGTAGTGATATACGTAATGTTAGGAGGGAAAAGGTTAGGGTGAGAATTTGGCATGGGGGGGGTTCAATTTTTGACTTGGCCAGCGCAAAAGCTAGGCGCACCAGCGCTGATCGAAGGGGGGGGGCCCATGCTGAACTCTTGCACCAGGGCCCATGAGTCTTTAGCTACACCCCTGATTACAGCCATACCAAACTTTTATAGTTTTTTGTTTGTTACTTAAAAAATGTATCAAAATTACCTTTGCATCACCATAACTTTTTTATATTTCAGTCTACAGAGCTGTATGAGGGCTTGTTTTCTGTGGTACAAACTGTAGTTTTTATTGGTTTTGTGGTACGTACAAATTTTTGATCACTGTTATTCAATTTTTTTTTGGGGGGGTAAGGTGACTAAAAGATGTGGTTTTCATTTTTTTCTGTTATGGCATTCATTTCACAAGAACATTTTTAAAATATTTTAATAGTTCACACATTTTCAGACACAGCGATACCTAATATGTTTATTTGTTTATTGTGAATATATTTTTCTATGTAAAATTGGGAAAAGGTTGTGTTTAAATTTTTATTTTAATTTTTTAACTTTTTTTCAGTTTTTAAGGGAACCTGTCACCATGTAATGTGAACTACAGGCTGCCCACAGCTCAGACACCATGTTCAAGGTGACAGTTTCCCTTTAATAACTATTAGTCCCCTTAGGGGGCTAGAACCTGGGATCTTTTCATCCCTTATCCCCTTTAACCCATTCCCATTCATAGAGATTTATTGGGGTGAATGGAATTTTGACGCGCTCCCTGCTGAGCTGTGCTTTGTGCATAGTTTAGCAGGGAGGTTACTACGACAGCCCTGGGAAGCCTCAGCGGGCCCCAGGGTGTCATGGTAGCTGATCGGCGATTTCACTGCAGAGGCTCCAATCAGAAGGCAGAGGGAGCTGCATCCCTTAGTCTTACCACACAGATGCTGCAATTGCTGTTGAACATGACATTTGAGGGGTTGAATAACAGGGTTTGGAAAGATCACCATCCCCCATCATTGCGGCCTGCTGTATTATAAGGCCAACACCCACTGTGTATGGAGCGGGCTTACCGCAGCAGTCTGCTCCATACAATTGTGGGTGCATAATGCTACACATGAATGGCAATATGTGTTAAGGGATTAAGAAACAACAGAGATAGCGCTCGTTCACACTTTTTGGCGCTAATTTTAGAGAGTTTCCACCTCACAATCAGGTTAAAAAAACACTGAAAAACATTCCACTCATGTCAATAGGAAGCAGCACTTGCTATTTTTTTCTTGGGACTGAATCTGCACTGAATCTCTCCTTGAAGGGGAAGCACAGATCTGCTCAAAAAAACACACACTGAAAATACAGTTGTTTGAAGTAAACGCCCAGGTGTTTTTCTTCAATTTTGGTACATTTTTTGTCAGTGTTTTTTTTTTTCCAAAACACGGCATGCTCTACTTGTGGCCTAAAAATTGTGTTAGAGAGCCCTAGAAAAGTGACAGCAAAAAGGTCCAACTGTTTCCCATTTATAGACATTATTTTGCTATGGGGCCATATGATTTCTGTGTAAGCCGCTGACTGTGAAACTAAATAGCAAAACCTTTTTTCTTTATTGCCCTAAACCAGAATTCAGCAACCTTTGGCACTCCATCTATTTGGAAACTACAACTCCCGGAATGCACCATTCACTTCTAATGCTGAAGGTTGCTGACATGAGACTTAAATATTTGCATAATACCAATACCTTCACCATCATTACATCGTTATGCTGCTGTTTTACATTATTAGAGTTCAGTTTGCTGTTAAAGGGGTTCTCCGAGTTATATATATTGATGATCTACACCCAGCACCCCCGCCAATCAGCTGTTAGAAGAGGAGGCGCGCGCCGCATCAGCGCTGTCTCCTCTTCACTGTTTACATGCTGGCCGTAACGGGGTAGTGTTGAGTAGGTGTAATTACATCTAACCGCCCCATTCATTTCAATGGGAAGAATCGCTCCCATACAAGTCTATGGAAGCGATTCTTACCATTGAAATGAATGGGGCAGTTATAGGTCATCAATATATATAACTCGGAGAACCCCTTTAATTGTTTACACACAACTTTGTGTAAATCAATAGTAAATGTGACTATAAGAATCTTTGTAATATATCTTAGCACAGAAATGTCTAGTTCTCATGTTATCAGCTGTTTATCTCCCCAAAAACATCACCCCCCCTTCTCATGTTATCGGCTGTTTATCTCCCTAAAAACATTTACACCCCCCCCCCCCATTGCTTGATAATTGGTTCTCTTTTTTCAGTATGCTCTGAATCCATCAACGATGGGAGCAGCTCATAAAAGGATCATATTATTACGCATAGCAATACAACTATATGGAGAGGGGGAGGAGGGGGAGTGAGCAGTGCCACAGTGATACAAGACTCCAGCAGAGACAACAGAGAGACTGCTGCAGCTAAATAGGATACCTATATCTCAGACCAAGTGCTATATGCACAACTATATGGGTTATTACTTCTCTGTAATACTCTCCATGACCCTAGAGATGCTTCTGAGTAAGTAAAGTTAGAAAGCACATTCTCTATTTTCTGTGTGCAGTGGATGGCAGCTAGTCTCCACCCACCATCTCTGCAAGCTAGACATTCACATACACAGGGGAAAGCTGCTAAAATGCCAGATACAAGTGATATAATGGCCAGAAATAGTGTTAGTCTTTATGCACACTCACTGTACTATTGATTAATGCAAAGTTCATTGTTAAGGTATGGATTAATAAAGTGGTGGCCCATTCTTTTTACAAGACCGTATGAATTCTAGTTATACCCCTGCTTGTAATTTCTTTCTTTACAAAGCAGACAATATATAGTATCTCACATTTTTGTAAATATTTTATATCTTTTCATGGGACAACACTGAAGATATGACACTTGGATACAATGTAAAGTAGTCAGTGTACAGCTTGTATAACAGTGTAAATTTGGTGTGCCCTCAAAATAACTCAACACACAGCCATTAATGTCTGAACTGCTGGCAACAAAAGTGAGGCCAAATTGTGCCCACCATTATTTTCCAGCACTGCCTTAACTCTCTGGGGCATGGAGTTCACTAGAGCCTCACAGGTTGCCACTGGAATCCTTTTCCATGTTAGAGACCTTGTGCTCCTCCGCCTTCCATTTAAGGATGCCTCACAGATGCTCAATAGGGTTCAGGTAAAATTTGTGCCCAATTAGCCATTTCCCTCCCCAGTGTAATGTGACTTATTGGTGTTACAAGGTCTCAGGTGTGACTGGGGAGTAGGTGTGTTAAATTTAGTATTATCACTCTCACACTCTCTCATACTGGTTAGGCTACTTTCACACTAGCGTTAGCACGGATCCGGCACCTAAAGGGTGCCAACGGATCCGTGCTAACGCTATACATGTGTGGAGCCGGAGCAGCGCTCCGGCCCCACACATGACACACATTAAAACAAGACACAGACATACATACAAACAAACATACAGACATACATACAGACATACATACATACTCACATACTCCCGGGACGCCGGCAGAACGTCTTCACGCGCCTCCTGCGCGCAGTGATGACGATTCCCCACAGCGCCCTCTGCTGGGCGCAGTGGGGAAATGTCATCGCAGCGCGCAGGAGGCGCGTGAAGACGTTCTGCCGGCGTCCCGGGAGTATGTGAGTATGTATGTATGTCTGTATGTTTGTATGTATGTCTGTATGTTTGTTTGTATGTATGTCTGTGTGTATGTATGCCGGATCCGGAATGACCCCCCATTGGAAATCAATGGAGGACAGATCCGGATTACTGGTGTGTCCACACCAAACGGATCCGTCCCCATTGACTTGCATTGGGGGTCATTCCGGATCCGTCTTGGTGCGGATGCCTGGACCGGAGAGCAAACCGCAGCATGCTGCGGTTTGTCCTCCGGTCTGAAGACGGAACGGAATGCTTTCAGGAGCATTCCGTTGTCTTCAGTTCAGTTTTGTCCCCATTGACAATGAATGGGGACAAAACTGAAGCGTTTTTTTCCGGTATTGAGCCCCTATAACGGAACTCAATACCGGAATTTAAAAACGCTAGTGTGAAAGTAGCCTTACTGGAAGTTCAACATGGCACGAACTCTCTCAGGATCTGAAAAAAGAATTGTTGCTCTACATAAAGATAGCCTAGGCTATAAGAAGCTTGACAAGACCCTGAAACTGAGTTGCAGCACGGTATCCAAGACCATTCAGTGGTTTAACAAGACAGGTTCTACTCAGAACAGGCCTCGCCATGGTCAACCAAAGAAGTTGAGTGCACGTGCTCAGGGACATATCCAGAGGTTGTCTTTTCTAAATAGACATATGAGTGCTGCCAGCATTGCTGCAGAGGTAAAATGGGTGGGGGGTCAGCTTGTCAGTGCTCTGCACACTGCATCAAATTGGTCTGCATGGCTGTTATCCCAGATGGAAGCCTCTTCTAAAGATGATGCACATGAAAGCCTGCAAACAGTTTGCTGAAGACTAGCAGACTTGGATTACTGGAACCATATCCTGTGGTCTGATGAGACCAAGATAAACTTATTTGGTTCAGATGGTGTCAAGCGTGTGTGGCGGCAACCAGGTGAGGAATACAAAGACAAGTGTATTGCCTACAGTCAAGCATGGTGGTGGGAATGTCATGGTTTGCGGCTGCATGAGTGCTGCCGGCTGTGGGTAGATACAGTTCATTGAGGGAACCATGCATACCAACATGTACTGTGACAATCTGAAGCAGAACATGATCCCCTCCCTTCGGAAACTGGGCCACAATGCAGTATTCCAACATGATAATGACCCAAAACACATCTCCAAGAAGACCATTGACTTGCTAAAGAAAGTGAGGTAAAAGTGCTGGACTGGCCAAACATGTCTCCAGACCTAAACCCTATTGAGCATCTGTGGGGAATCCTCAAATGGAAGGTGGAGGAGCAAAAGGTCTCTAACATCCACCAGTGATGTCGTCATGAAGGACTGGATGAGTATTCCAGTGACAACCTGTGAAGCTGTAATGAACTTCATGCCTAAGAGAGTTAAGGCTGTGCTGGAAAATAATGGTGGGCACAATTTGGCCATTTTCACTTAGGGGTGTACTCACTTTTGTCACCAGTGGTTTAGACATTAATGGCTGTATGTTGAGTTATTTTGGGGGCATACGAGATTCTACACTGACTACTGTACATTGTATCAAAGCGTCATCTTCATTGTTGTCCCATGAAAAGATAGAATAAAATATTTACAAAAATGTGAGGGGTGTGGTGTACTCACTTTTGTGAGATACTGTAATTATAAATGTATTTATTTTTGCTTCCCTATCTGGGAATATTATATGACAGAGGGAATGATGCTGAGATCTGTGATACATAGATTTATATTTGGAACAGGACTTCTGAGTAAAAAGCAGAGTAAACCCTGACAGGACTCCTAGGATAAACAGTAATGGTCCAGATGACCCCACCCACACAGGATGATTGACTATTTGCAATATATCAATGCGTCTACACATAAGACAATCACTGTATGTGTGCGGAGTCAGGTTTACTCTGCTTTTTATACTCCTGCTCTAAATCATATAAACCTATATATGCTAGATATTACATAGTTCGTCTTCTCTCCCTCTATCATATGATATTTTCAGAGACACAAGCAAAAAGTCACTTGACAGGTTCACTTTAAATTCTTTGCTGCTACCAAGCAGATGCCATCAGTAAAACACAGTCTACAATAGCCTTTGCAAGAGACACCTAGACAAAATACAGCCATCACAATATAGCCCCTATTTTGTCTATGCTCCGCTGACAGTCTGTTGTGATTTGTTTGCTGTGCATTGAATATGAGTTTAGGTAGTTTTACACCATAATTTGGGTCAATGTTCAGTATGTTTGATTAATATCGCTGCTATATAGTTGCTGAAAACAAGTAAACTATTCTTGCAAATGCGATTGCATGGAAATAAATGGAAGTCGATGACAGCAGTGGTGGCAACAGTCACATTAAACCTGCTCAACCTGTTTTTATCTTGATGTTTTAAAATGTATAATGCAAAAAACAAAGTTAACCCAGCACCTCCAAACAATATGAAATAAAGTACAGGCGCATGCTACCCTGGCTGCAATGGGACAGTGTATAATCCTATTGACACCAGCAAGAGCAAGACTGAGATAATCTAGACAGAGATTCCATGAGATTCCATGATTCAAACCGATCTGAACTTGGTGTCCTAATGTTTGGTGATGTAGAATGCTACTGTATTTGTTCTTTTTCACAGGTATGTCTTGAGTTCTACGTCAGGAGTTGAGTATTCCACCTTAATGTCATAATTCTAATCATGAGGTATGAATTAATTATGGAATTCTTCTTATAGTTACATTTAAAGTGGTTTTCCAGAATTAATAGGTTCATGTAGTTGCTTACCTCATGACCATGCTTTTTCAATTTGGGCTCCTGACCTATGTTAGCCATGTAAACGAATCACTCTAGTTGGGTTCCATCCTGTATTCAGCACTTCCTGTTGCTGTAACCAACCAAACCCATGATGGCTTCTCTTTTCTCTGATATAGCTCCAGCTCTACTTCTAACAATGCCCTGCTAGTTACATAGACACTTTCCTATCACTGCCCCTAACACTAAGCTAGTTTATAGCTCCTCCCACCCTGCTAGTTACATAGACAGTCCCCCTATCACTACCCCTAACAACACCCAGCTAGTTTATAGCTCCTCCCACCCCGCTAGTTACATAGACAGTCCCCCTATCACTGCCCCTAACAACACCCAGCTAGTTTATAGCTCCTACAAACAGCTAGTTATATAGACACTCCCCTATCACTGCCCCTATCAACACCTAGCTATCTTATAGCTCCTCCCACCCCACTAGTTACATAGACACTCCCCTATCACTGCCCCTAACACCCAGCTACTTATAGCTCCTCCGACCAGCTAGTTACATAGACCCTCCCCTATCACTGCTCCTAACACCCAGCTACTTTATAGCTCCTCCCACCCCGCTAGTTCTATAGACACTCCCCCTATCACTGCCCCTAACAACACCCAGCTAGTTTATAGCTCCTCCCTCCAACTAGTTACATAGACTTTCCCCCTATTACTGCCCCTAACACTCAGCTAGTTTATAGCTCCTCCCACCAGCTAGTTACATAGACACTCCCCTATCACTGCCCCTAACAACCCACAGCTAATTTATAGCTCTTCCCTCCAGCTAGTTACAAAAACACTCCCCAATCACTGCCCCTGTTGCTGCTTTGACATGCCCATGGAAGTAACATCACAGGAAATGAGAGAACTGCATGGTCATGTGACCACAGTCTAGAATGGAAGGTAGGAACAATAAAGGTAAAAGTAATACATTACAAAATGACAGCTACCTTCATAAATTATTATTATAAAGGATGTTGATACAAACTGGAAAACCCTTTTAAGTCCTTCAAAGAAACTAGTATGCAGTTTATATGTGGAACGTTTACTGCAGAACTCCAGGGGTCACTTCAGACATGTCTGCTTTAGTATTCACCATTGAAATCAAAATGACGGAGTAAGACTCTGCATTTTGTTGTTCTTTTCTTATTCCTCTTGGAAATGTGAGAATAAATTGACAACTCGGTATTACCTTGTCAATAGGTTGTCTCCCTACACAGTTACTGCCCACAATGGCAGACCATGTACTGTAGGAATGTGTCTTTTGACAAAAGCAATGGTGATGCCTAGTTGTCTATTTATTCCTACATTTCCGAGAGAAAACAGAAAAAAACGCAATTCAGAGTTAGACATGATGCTCTAGAACTGTAATTCAGCATTATTATTTCATCATGGATTAAAAGGAAGCAAACATGTCAGCGCATATTTAAGTGCAAAAAGCTGCAAATATAATAGAAGTACTCAAACACAATGCAGAATAATTACCAGACATTACAGCAGGATGCACAAGAGTAATAAGTAGTGTTGAGCGAGCATGCTCGGCCAAACTTGCTGTTCGGCTGAGCATGCCTACGCTCAGGTCCGCTCGCTGTTCGGCCAAACACCGAGTGTACTTGAGCGCAATGCTCGAGTCTCTTCCCCGCACTATAATGTTGATTTGTATGCTAATGCATACGCATTTGTACGCTAATGCGTACAAATTCAGTTAAAGAACTCCCGCAAAAAATTTTATTCTCTGACCTGTTAGAAAGGTGCATGATATAATCTGTAGTGATTGTCATTTTCTTATCAGTGACTGTTTCTGTGAGTAAAAACCTCTCTTCTTATTGTAACTGGGTCATGTGACCAACTCCCTGACCTCCAACTGACCCAGGACAGAAAGCCAGTAACTGCTCTATTCACTCCTATGGGAGCCTCACTTTCAGTCTCATAGGAATACATAGAGAATTAGACTTCCTGTCCACACATAAGTCTATGTGTGAGTTGGTGGGTCTAATTGCTGGTCACATGACACAGATAAGAAACTTCAGGATGATATAAGTCAAAAATTCAGACACTGGTAAGAAAATGACATTCAATACAGATTATATCATGTACATTTCTAGCAGGACATGGAATAAAATTTTTGTCGGGAGTTCTTCTTTAATTAGCATACTTTTACGAGTGAAAGGAGTAAAAGAGGAGAAGTCGCGATTCTGACTTTTTTCTATTAACCAGACACCCTCCCCTCTTCCGAGCGGGGGGTGCCTGGTTTAGTCCCATTGATTAACATTATGCTTGGGTGCTTGGCCAAGCACTCGAGCAACCCCTAGTGCTCGGCCAGAGCACCCGAGCATACGAGCACAGAGGTGCTCGTTCAACACTAGTAATAAGTAATAAGTGCATGGGAGGCAAGAAAGCAAGTTATTACCGATCAGAGCAGAGCTCCAGCCGCAGAGTATGTTTCACCCACAATCTGGAATTTACTAATAAATAGTAAAATATTCAGTTTCTTTCCCTAAACCACTAAAACGGTAAAAATACAGTAAAGCAGAAGCAAGACGGACCTGACTATCTCCAGATCTAATACAGCCTTAACCGTAGCGGTGAGTGTGGTTGAATGGATTCTCCACATACCTGATCGTTCTTGATTTGTTGTATCTGTAAATCTGGGCTCAGGCTGAATAACAAAAGGCTCTATTATTAGGAGCAGATCATAGAACAACTGCTCTCATTGTGTTGTCAGGCGATCTGTGCTGAGTTGTCATATATGGTAGGTGCATCCATTAGGTGCTTTCTTTTTTTTTTTTCCCCAGCGATGAAATTTCAGTTTGGTACAAGTATGGATTTTAATTGCTGAATTACTGAATGCATAAAGAAGCATTATGTACATGTTTTACCCTAACATTAAAAACTGCCTCACAGCCTTTACTAAAATGATTTATAAAATACAAAACGCACAACAAGCGCATAAGACTGTCCCCATTGCTGTCAGTACTTGACCTTGTGTAACTTACATTAGGCTACTTTCACACTAGCGTTAATACCTGAAAAAAATGCTTCTATTTTGTCCCCATTCATTGTCAATGGGAACAAAACGTAACTGAACAGAACAGAGTGCTCCAAAATGCATCCCATTCCGTTCTCATACTGGAGAGCAAACCGCAGCATGCTTTGGAGCAAGACGGATCCATCATGACCCACAATGCAAGTCAATGCGAGTCTCTGACACCATTGAATTTCAGTGGAGTTCATAACAGATCCGTCCTTGCTATGTCATAGATCATACAAGCGGATCCGTTCATACCGGATGCAGACGGTTGTATTGCCGGTAACTGAAGCATTTTTTTCTGAACCCTGAACTGAAGCATTTTTTTCTGAAGACGATATAAGACACTAAATAACCAACTAAGGCCCTGTTCACATTTCCATGTCTGACGTCCATGGAAAATCCATCCGTGGAGATATCCATGAAGAATTCATGTTTTTTCCGAGTGTCCATTTTTTGCCCTTTGTGTGTCCTCCATATTCCACTGACAGTTCTAGGCTGAAAATTAATTTCCAGAGCATCTCTTACCAAGGGTCTTTGAAAAACCACTGACAGAACTTGGATGTCATCTGTGTTCTGTCAGTGGTTTCTAACGCACCCATAGGCTTCAGTGGGCAATTTTGGTCTGCATCATGGACCAAAGTAAGAAATGTCTCTGAGATTTTTCCACTGAATCACAGGTATAGGTCATCAGTATTACAGTCTAGGAAAACCCCTTAAACTATTCCAAAATGACTGTGAAGAATGTTCATGTGGTGACTGCGTGCTGCAAAGTAATTAGTATCTTACAATAGATTTATCTTGCAAAATAAATGAAGCAATGGACACACTTCCCCTTTTACATTTAAATTTAAGTTGAAGGCTTTGTGCAGCACTGACATACCTTGTATGAGAAAATACAGTCATGGGAAAAAGTATGCCTTCTTCAGTTCCATGGGAGAGATTTATCATGAGGAGGATTGCAGGAGTCTGCGTTACCACAGTTACCAGTAAATTTATGAAATTTCGAATGATGCTTGATAAATTTGGTGCATCTTTAAAGGGGTCATCCAGTTTAAAGGGGTTCTGTAGTTCTTTAAAACTGATGATCTATCCTCTGGATGGATCATCAGCATCTGATCGGCGGCAGTCCGACACCCGGGACCCCCGCCGATCAGCTGTTTGAGAAGGCAGTGGCGCTCCAGGAGCTTTCACGCCGCTCTTCCGGTTCTCCTGGTAGGGCTCTGCTTTCCCGGGCTGCAACAGTGACGTCATGTCAACAACCATTGCAGCCAATGTTTGGCCTCAGCGGTGCACTGAAAACAAAAGGGAAAGTCACAGCACAACAGGTTTAAGATCCAATAAATAAAAATGGAAACCAAGCAAGAGTTAAGAAGACCAATCACAGGCAACTGTGGCTAGCAGTATAGCCTGCTGACAGGAAGCAGTAATGACTGCACAGAGCTGGCGTCTCAATTCCCTGATAGGCCAACCAGCCTCACTGTCAGCAGGTCTGATTACCATTGAGTGATGCAGGTGGCACTGTGGCAGAGGGGCTGGATTTGCCACCGAAGCACGAACAGTTAAAGGGAACCTATCATCTCCGAAACACCCCCTGATTCAGCATCACTTAAACTATACAACGCTTACTGTAGTTCAGGGGGTGTTTCGGAGATGACAGGTTCCCTTTAAGTACGTGACAGCGCCTAAGTTATGGCAAGGCCCTGTGGCATTTTGATATGTTTATTGTAATATATCTTGTTCATTTGCACTCTTATTACACTATAGCTTTATTACACGGTGGAAAGGGTTAGTGCACAATTAATACTAAGAAACTTTGGGACTTTCTATCTATGCACTGAGAAGGTTGAAACATTTCACAGTTACAAAAGGGGACTATGCACAGTTTTGGAGGGAAAAACAGACACACTGATGTTTTGACTATCTAGCTGTTTAGCTCTGTTATTTACTTCTGAAGACTTATATCTGTAAAAACTGCTTAGTCATTCCAATAGACTTGTATTAAAACTCTATACAAGTCTATGGTACACTGAAACTGCAACAATGTTTCTGTTTAACCTGTATATCTCCATTTCACCCCTCACTAAAAGGATTTAGTTCAGTTAGAAACTGTATATAAGGAAAGCAGTTAGAGTCCCTAGTTGTCTGCCGATAGGGACAACTGTTAGTAAAAGAGACTTTGCCAGACTGCATAAGTGACCAAAAAAAGATGCTGAGATGGGGATACTTTGCCACACACCCTGGGTCAAAAACCTTTTGACCAGACTGCCACTTCGAAGACTGAGCTACAGACCCTGGGCCACCAGCCCTTTGGCCAGAGTACCAGCCTTCTGAGAGAGAGAAGGACAGCTATCTCAAGCCTTTCCTCAGTACAGAACCTTCTGCCAGGGAGGAGACTGGAGAAGTTGCATTTGCACTCTTATTGCACTGTAGCTGCACTGTACTGCGGAAAAGGTTGGTACACAGCCAGCTAATACTTAGAAACTTTATGACTTCCTATCTATGCAAAGTTTTGGTGAGAGAAAACAGACACATTGACCTTTTGACAGTCTGGTTTAGGCTGCTTTCACACTTGCGTTGTGGTTTTCCCGTATTAAGATCCGGCAGAGGATCTCAATACCGGAAAAAAATGTTTGCGTTTAGTCCTCATGCATTCTGAATGGAAAGAGATCCGTTCAGGATGCATCAGGATGTCGTCCGTTTCACCAGCATTCCCTTTTGTGACCGGACACAAAACCGCTGCAAGCTGCGGTTTTATGTTCCAGTCATAAAAACAGAAAAGAATGGATCCGGCACTGAAAACAATGTAAGTCAATGGTGACGGATCAGTTTTTTAGGAGACTAAAAAATCAGACCCTCACCCATTGCCTCTTAATGTATTTAGTGACTGATCCGTTTTTATTTTACACAACCGCATCCTAACAGAACTGATGTATCCTGATGTGCAAAATCAAAACGGATCCATTTAATCATTGGTTTTGTGATCCTCTGCCGGATCTAAATATCGGAATTAACAACGCAAGTGTGAAAGTAACCTTAGCTCTGTTGTTTATGTCTGAAGACTTGTTTAAACTGCTTAGTCATGCCCATAGATTTGCATTGAAGGTCTATACATGTCTATAATAGACAAAAATTGTAACAATGTTTTCGGCTGTGCTTCTCCACTCCACCCCTCCTACTAGATGGTTCTTGTTGAGCTAGAAGCAATATATAAGGTGAGCAGCCAGAGCCCTGCTTAATAGAAGAGACTCTGCCCGTCTGCACATACGGAACAGTGCTTAGTAGGAGAGGCTCTGCCAGACTGCATGAGTGATAAGATGAAGATGCGGAGATGTGGATACTGAGCCACAGGCCCTGGGTTACCAGCCTGTTGACCATTGCCAACAGCTTTTGGCCAGGGTATCAGCCTTCTGAGAGCGAGAGGGCCAGCTAGCTCAGGCTTTTCCTCTGCATGCAACTTTCTTCTGCCCGGGAGACTCAGTGTAGAATTGGGATCACCCCAAACCTGGCCACTGCACTAACAGATCAACTTCAAAAATGATTTGCTCCCTAAGGCTGGGTTTCATAGTGCGACCACAACCTCTCCTACCTCCAGTAGCTAATGACCACTCAAATTTTAAGGTAGTGTGGCCATTGGAGCCATGCAGGGACAGACTGGGAACTTAAAGTGGCCATAGGAAAACAAAAAAGGGTCACCATGTAGGCGGGCTAAATTAACAGAAGGTGTGGAAACACAAGTAGGTGGGGTCAGCAATACCATAGAGCAAAATACCTTCCCAGGAGAGCCATATTCCACAGTGCAGCACAATATATTGCCCTAAAAGCTAGCCCTCTGTGGTGGCCATCAATAGCTGCCACTTTATATCCTCCTCCCCCACTTATCTCTGATTACGATATGGAGCAGGGGGCTTAGGAGCTGAGATACTGGCCACAACAGCTGAATTCAGGAGGGTATGTGCTGTCGCCAGCGGCAGAGAGGAGGACTTGGTTGGCCCCCTGGGCATCGGCCCACTGGGAAAGTTTCCTGTAAGGTCTATGGCCAGTCTGCCCCTGGAGCCATGAACCCATAGGATTGCGGCCATGCTGTGGAAACCCAGCCGACTATATTCCAGTATTTCATAGGTGGAATTTTCATATGATAAGTAAAGCTATTCACTAAACCTGTCAGTGGTTTTAAGATTCTTTTAGGATGCCCGTACACGGTGTGGCCCAGCCGGTGGATACACATGCTGATTACCACTAATTACTGGGCAGGATACTTGCCAAGTACCTTTTAGGAGACTGCCTAAAAAACATATGCCATGCCTAAAGCATGCTGTGTTTAGCAAAACAAAATACACCACGAGTGGAGAAAACACCACAAACAAAAAGACCAAAAAGCATTGTGTGAAAAAAATAATTATGAAAAATGCTGCAAGAGAAGTGGAATGCTCGGGGGGTCATTTATAAAGACTGCCGTTTTCTACACTGGTTTGGATATCCCCCTGCGCTGATGGACGATGAGCTTAATTTATGATGAAGCTGTCCCTGCGCCTAGAATGTACGCCAGGTCATATCTGCTGTATATGCCCTCTTTTTCGGAAAGTGGCAGAGTAAAAATGACATTTGTGAAATTTTTTTTGTGCAAATGGCATTTAAAAAGTTGCAAGCCAGCAGTTTACAACTTTTTTATGCCAGGTCTCTATCATATGCTCACATGTATATTTTCTGAGGAACCCAAGGCTGACGCGGGGTTTCAGTTGACCGTCTGCCAATCTGCCAGCAGATTTAGGCTCATTTAATTGGGCTAATTCAAAAGAGGGCACTCTGCCAGAGAATGGACACTGTTTTTTCGTAATCAATGGGCAGTTAATGTAGAAAACGCACAGAAATCTACAATACTGTGTTAGCATAAGGGCTCATGCACACAACTGTATGTATTTTGCTGTCCGCAAAAAACGGATCCGCAAAAAATGCTGATGACATCCGTGTCCATTCCGAATTTGTCCGAAACTAAATGCAAACTGAGTAACTTTTTTTTTTTTTCTGCGGACCCATTGAAACGAATGGTTCCGCATACGGTCTGCAAAAAAAACCCAGAACGGACACCTAAAGAAAATACGTTCATGTTCATGAGCCCTAAATGTCATGGCTGATCAGTGTGAATTACTGGTAATGTTCACAGTTTTACAATATGGCCATTAAAATAGCTGTATTGATAAGGTTTCCAGAAAATAAAGAAATGATCTGGCTGCCAGCCCTGCGCCAACTTTGGGTATGAGCCCTCATTGTGCTGGTGACCTGACTACCTCACAGACCTGGCTAGTTGTCAGATGGCTGCCACTATTTCTAGTATATCAGGTACACTGGGGAACTACTAGATATGCATTTCCCTAATATATTTTAGGTCTCTATCGTCTCTGTCACGTGTGTGCAGCTTGTTGCATCTTCACCCTCCATTGCTGTGGAGCTGCACTATATTCCCGTCCAGGACACGTGGCACTCTGAGGGTTAATGCCGGCTCCGCAACCATGACAGGAGGAGGCAGTGTTACAATGTGGGAAGTGCTGCCCTAACATTGCCATTCACCACAGTGTGTCTGTGAAGTCACTCAGCAGGAGCAGTGGAAGGAAGAAGAGCGGGGACGAGAGGGTTACACGAACTGCGCCGGACCTGAGGAGACCCCACAGCCGCCCGATCCCCAGGAATACCGGAGCTATGGCTTACACAGGGCGCAGGGCTTAGTACCGCGCTGGGGGGGTAATCTACACAGGTAAGTCCTGTCCAGTGTGTGCCGTAGTGACTGGCAAGAACACGACAGATAGGGGCAGGCTGTCTCCTGTCCTTGGCAGGGTGTGGGTATTAGGAGCCCTGGTGGCACACTGCAGGATGGCATAGCCTGCTACAGGTGCCAGTCATAGCCTGCTACAGGTGCCAGTGAGCCCCAGCACCACTGTGTGTAACTGATCAGATCTGAGGTCCCAATTACTGCCCTATGTGGTGAAAGACTATTACCAGTATGTAGGATGGCGCCCGCTGTGGATGTTACATAGGGCATATCAGGTACATGCCATGGTGTGCCCATACATACCAGGGACACTGTATCCATGAGGGCGCACCGCCATCTCTATAGAACACCATACCTGTGCTTCAGACTATTAGATTATATGTAATGTGATTAACTAGCCATGGGGACTGGGACATTTCAGTCTGTGCCACAGGTTGGCAGGACAGGCGTCTCACTACTGACTGGTTGTTATGGGGCGACATATATTTGCCATGCTGTCTGTCCCCGGTGCCTGCAGTCTATGTGTAGAAACCTATACTGTATCGTTTCCATAGGTTTCCATGGAGTGAATATAGGTGTAAATGAGCAGACAGCTCCAGACGTGTAACATCCTTTTTTATGTGTCTGAAGAGGAAAAACCCAAAATATTACTTCTCCATTAGTATTTTAGAGCAAAAACTTGAAACTGTGTTTACACGGCTAAAATATGCCACTGATTCAGCTGCTAAATACACATTCAGCACAGACCAGCGCCTCTAAAACCTGCCATACGACCTGTGTTCAGCTAATCTGCTACTGATCTGCTGTTGATTTTTCAACCACTTCCGTGTGAACTTAGGCCTCTTTCACACAGTCAGTATTTGGTCAGCATTTTGCATCAGTATTTGTAAGCCTACTTTCACATCTGTGTTTTTGCCTGATCAGTCATGGTTCAGCAAAAACGCGTCCGTTATGATAGTACAACCATCTGCATCCGTTATAAACAGATCCGGTTGTATTATCTGTAAAATGGCCAAGACTGATCTGGCACTAAAACCATTGTGAAAGTTTTCTTTTGTGTCTGAGAAAACGTATCCGGCATGAAACACAATGTAAGTCAGTGGTGCCGGACCCGTTTTCTCGGACACAAGTTTGAGTGCCGGATCCGTCTTGCTCCGCATCCCATGCCAGACAGAAAAACACTACTTGCATGGAAACGCAACCAAACAGAATGAAATGCATTCTGGTCACTCCGCTCCATTTCTTTCAGTTTTATTGCCATTGACAATGAATGGGATCAAAACTGAAGTGTTTCCTCCCGCTATTGAGAACCTATGACGGATCTCAATAGCGGAAAGGAAAAACGCAGATGTGAAAGTAGCCTAAGCCAAAACCAGGAGTGGAACCTACCAAGAAAAGGTTTGATAGAAATATTTTAGCTTCTTCTGTGTTTTGGCCCCACTCCTGGTTTTGGCTTACAAATACTGACCAATACTGACCTAATACTGTTTACTGTCAGATTTGTAATTTGGTGGAGGTTTTAGAGTTTTTTTTTCTTCTCTGCTTCCCCATTGACTTCTATGAAATCCACAATCAGATCTGCTTCCAAGAAGTAACACGTCACTTCTCAGTTGTTTTTCAAATCAGTCACAGAAAAATCTTCTACCATTTTACACCGCGAGAGTCTTGAATATGGATATAGCAGATGAAACGCCCATTTTCCACTGCTGAATCAGTTGGCAGATTTATGGCAGATTTTTGCCGCGTGAAAATACCCTCCGGGGCAGTTTTTGTTTTTTTTGTTTTTCTTTCTCACCTCACAGAGGTGACTTAAAATTTTTCATTTAAGCTTATTTTTTGCAGAACAATTAGTATTTTTTCATGGCACTATTTACCATGTTTTGTATTAAAAAATTCCAAAAAATTACTTGCGGGGTGAAATTAGAAAAAAAACCCTGTTCCACCATGTAGTTCTCTAATCTCTTATGCCAGTGAGCAGCAACCTCCAGCTCTCCAGCTTTGGTGAAACTACAACTCCCAGCATGCACACTTGCCTGGCTGTACTCTGAACTACCAAAGAAGTGAGTTGTAGTTTCCCAACAGCTGAAGTGTTGGAGGTAGTTGACCTCTTCCCTGCCATAGACTGCAATGATATACTGTTGCAGTCAATGGGATTTTTACAAGCTTTCTGTAGGGACAGCTTAACAGGCAGTTACCTATGGCAGGTCTGGGAGCTGTCACAAGACCCCAGGCTGCCATAGTAACTGATTGGTGCACGCCTCTTAATAAATTTGGCACATCTGCGGGGTATCCATTTAGCAGACAAGCTAATATATAGCCGCTATGAGATGGCATACATTTGCACCATAATTTATGCCTGTTTCTGGCATACATTATGGCATAGTAAATCTTTCGGACTAGAGGAGGTCACACCCCTCCCACTTTTTCCTTATCACTTGTGACAGGGAAAAAGCAGATATTAAAAGTGTAAATTTTTGTCCAAAATGTGGCAAAAATTAAGCATTACATATTTCCCATTGAAATCAGTGGCCTATCCATGTCAAGCTCTGTGGTGTTGGGTCCACCACAGAGAGACACTCTTTGTAGCTGCTTTGTAGCTGCCCTCTGCTCTGTCCGATGAGGGTCCTGAACAAAGGTCTCTTCTCCTTTGAGACGGAACGAGGAGACCCTCTGTTCACAGGAGTACTAGGGGACCCTGTGGTCAACCCCCAGTGATCCAACAGTTGATAAATACTTGTCGTGGGATCGCACCTTTAAGAGGAGGCATGGTTCTTTTACCGTTCTACATGTGATATTTAGATTTTTTCTTTACCTTTTTTATATGATAACCAGGAAAAATGGGGGAAGATCATAAGATTTTTCATGATTCAACCAAGGGCATGGTCCTGAAGAACTTTCAGCAGTATTCCAGCCATGTCCTTATTAAAGTCACAAGGTTGATCTTTTTGCAGAAAGAGAACTTTAATAGAGTTTATGATTTCCTGGTCTTGGCTCAAGACATAGTAAATGCCAGGAAAGCGCTGCCCAGTGACTCACTGGCCTTAGCAGTGACCCGCCTCAGCCTGTGATTGGCATTTTTGACATATACAGCAGGGACTGGAGCAGCATGGGCAGGAGTCGGTGGAGGTGAGTAATGATTCTTTTTTTTTTCACACCTTCTGACCCGCTTTCCTTCTTCTAAATTGAAAGGAAGTTAAAAGATTAGTTCTTAGTCACAAAAAGTTCTAAGGATAAAGCTCAAATCAAGTCTTTATACCATCTAGAATAAAAACGAGGACCTTTGTTCCCATGCAAATACAAACGTTTATTTGCAGCAGCACTTACGGTTCTTATAAGTCCATAATGTGGTGGTGCCATCAGTGTCAGGTACCAGCCTCTTGTACCCCAATTCCATGGAACATCAAAAGTAAAACTGCAGCACTCTCAGGTCTTCAGATAATCTTTGTTTTTATTCCACCTTCTTTAGTGCGACGTTTCGACCACCTCTACATGCTATTGATAATTTTGGTTTATTGCACTGTATTACACTGTATTATGATGTCATATCCCTAGTGTTATTGGGGAACCAATCATGTAACCATTGGTTACATGATTGGTTCCCCAATAACACTAGGGATATGACATCATAATACAGTGTAATACAGTGCAATAAACCAAAATTATCAATAGCATGTAGAGGTGGTCGAAACGTCGCACTAAAGAAGGTGGAATAAAAACAAAGATTATCTGAAGACCTGAGAGTGCTGCAGTTTTACTTTTGATGACCTTTGTTCCCAGGTATTACAAAGAGGATACAGCTCAAATAAAGTGCACACACGTAGTATTGTCATACACAGGAAAGTGAGAGGATGGTGGTTTTTCTACTAATTTGGTTCAGGAAATATAATGTAGTGAATTACAAATAAAAAAGAAAATATAAACGTTATATTATTTTGGCACATTTTTTCTCTATATAACACTTAAAGGATATGGATTCTGTCTTGGTACCATATGGAAGCCCTGTCTATGCTGCAAAGAATAAATTTATCAAACTGGTGTAAAGTAGAACTGGCTTAGTTGCCCATAGCAACCATTGGAGATTAAAGGTGGAACGTGATTGGTTGCTATGGGCAACTAAGCCAGTTCTACTTTACCACAGTTTAAGAAATCTCCCCCAAAGTGTCAAATAAAAAAAAATGTACTTTTAGAATGTGAACATTTAGACATCAGAGGCTTTGATCGATGCGAGCCAAGTAACCAAGCGTTTGCTGTAGGGTGAAGGTCTGAGCCACAAAAAAATAATGGAATTGGGGCAACACCAGTGACTTCTGATCCCAATCTAATCCCCTTTCTGATGACCACACAGTAATAACGCCCCCTTAGTGCCTCCCCACACAATAAGAATGTCCTCTTAGCTCCCTTGGACAGTGTGATATCCCTTTAGTGTCCTCCACAGAGTATGATGACCCTTTAGTGCCAAGGCACTTTTAAATGTATTGGGATTAGGTGTTTTTATTTAATTGGTGTTTATTTCTGGAACAAAGAATGTCGCATTCAGATGTTACAGGAAATTATGAAACCCTCTAAAAACACTGATTTTATTTTTTGTGTTTTTTCAAACGTTTTCCCATAGACTTCTCTATAGAAAACATGTAAACGAAAGAAGAAAAATGTGTCGCTAGAAAAGGTCACCCCCACCCAAAAAAAAAAAAATGTTGCGTTTGTGGTAAAATTTCATGGAGTTTTTTACAAGCCAAAAAAGAAAATGTAGTGTGGAAGCACGATTATCCTAATAAGTAGTCTTACAGTAAGCAACATATATAGTATTTTAGATGCATTTCTGAAGTACTTTTACACGTTTTGGCAAGGTATATACCTTCACCTGCTGCAAAGGGCAATAGTAAAAAACCCAGAAGCGCTTGCTCAAGTTTGACATGTTCTGCTAGTTTTGGGTAGACTAGCCTTGTTCACACCTCCGTTAAGCAGATCCCGATGCCTGATCCGGTGCAAATGTCAGCCGGACAAAAAATGGTTGCATGCAATGATTCTTGTCCGGCCAAAACCCGGCACTTATGCCAGAAAGTGGCTGGATCACCGCCGGACCTCATTAAAGTCAGTGGAGATCCAGCAGTGAAATAGAGGATCCTGCAGGCTGCTCTGTGCCTGAACGGTCTGCCGGATCTCCTAGCTGAGATATGAACCAGGCCTTACGCTGATAGCACTTTTTGAGCACCAGTGTGAACTAGGCCTTCCCTGTCCAGTCCTGATAAGGATAAGCTCCCTGTGCACGCCGGTGAAATCTTTGTTTTTCCTGGGACAATGAGCGCCTTGTTTACCCGGCATTATCTTTGTCATTGATGCTGACATTGGTCACAATGGTGTGCCGGGTCTGAGCACGTGTTTATAAAGTAGCACAGAATATTGAGGTAACAATTTTTTTTGTAGAGTGTGAATATCCTTAATTAACCCTTGCTGTTAAGAGGATCTGACACAAACTGCGGCAAACAGCGTGTCAGCAATGTGCGGGCACCAGCAGTGTGCTCACCACATCACGGATGAGGACCCATTCACTTGAAAGGGTCCACAATCCGGAAGGTCCGGTGTGGAATGGAGGCAAGGAACCCCACCGAGGCACTACAGAGTGCTCCGTGGGGTTTCTTTCCGTGTCTCCGCACCGCAACATGTTCTATTTTTTTTCGGTGTGGATGGATCACAGACCTTTTCAAGGTGAATGGGTCTGGATCCATCTGCAGAATCTGCACGGATGTTGCCCATGTACTGGGGACTGCAAACTGCGGTCTTCAGTGCACGGAGCGGCGAGCAACGGCCGCGTGCATAAGCCATAACAGGACTCTTTTATTACTTACTCTACCGCAGTCATGCTAATGGGTGTAGCTGCACCCACAAAACAGCTTCTCGAAGTTTTTACAAAATGGAGTCTGCACTGAATTTGACTTCCAATATGGATTTTAAATCTGCAACATACCAATTTTATGCCCCAGATTTCCCCTGTGATTTTGACCCTTTGCAATTTAAAGTGTGAAATCCGCTGAAAAATTCACATACTTGTAAAATATGCGATTTTTGTGGGGATTAGTGGAAAAACCCACAGGGTATTTTTCCACTTCAGTTTAGATTATAGGGGGAAATACATACGACAGGTGCCTGTGTATGATTGGATTTTCAGAAGCAGTTTTTGAAGCTAACACCAGGTGTGGCTTCAAAAATAAGCATAAGGTCTGTTTCACATGAGCGAGTCCATTACGGGAATTGCTCTCCGTGTGTGAGCGTGATCCTCCGTTCTGGACTTGCAGGAACGCACGGCGTTATACTGATTTATAATGCTGTGTGCCTCTGCCTGACATTACTTCTACGTAATCATAGTGACATAAAGCTGTCAGTATGATCCTGTAGAATTAAGGTCAGGCTGAGGCACACAGCATTATAAATCACTATAAGGCCTCATGCACACGAAGGTATTTTGTTTCCGTGTCCGTTCCATTTTTTTTTGCGGATAGGATGCGGACCCATTCATTTCAATGGGTCTGCAAAAAATGCGGACAGCACAACGTGTGCTATCTGCATCCGTATGTCCGTTCCGTATACCCCGCAAAAAAAAAGAACATATCCTATTCTTGTTCGTTTTGCGGACAAGGATAGGCATTGTTACAATGGATCCGCAAAAAAAAAAACGGATGCCATACGGACGTCATCCGTTTTGTTTTGCGGATCCGCAATCTTGTGCATGTAGCCTAATGCTGTGCGCTCCTGCAAGTCTAGAACAGTGGATGGTGCTCATACACGGAGCATGATTCCTGCAATGGACTCGCTCATGTGAAACAGCCCTAAAGGTGCCAGTAAACTGCTAATTGCCGGGCCACGGAGTGTATAGGCAGCTTTTGTAGAACCTGTCCGTTTCTGTCACATTCTGTAGATTTTGTTGCTGACTCAGTCAGCTTTGGTGGCAAGCACAAGATTTATCAAAACTTTTGTAAAGGAAAACTGGCTTACTTGCCCATAGCAACCAATCAGATTCCCCCTTTCATTTTTCAGAGCTCCATTGGAAGATGAAAGGTGGAATGTGATTGGTTGCTATGGGCAACTAAGCCAGTTCTACTTTACACCAGTTCAATAAATCTCTCCATGGATTTCTGCAGGCCCCATTCACAATAAAGGAACTGATTTTCAGCTGAATAAAATTTCTGCAGCAAAATCTGCTGGGTGTGAAGGCACCATTTTAATGTCTCTTCCAGTACGATCCAAACGTGGTTTTATTTTCAAAACTGCATCTGAAAACCTGATCAAATTCTGTGTATGGGCAGCCTAGGGGTACCTGCATATGGGTGCTGGTGAAGGTGGAATTTCCATGGGGATTTCTATGCATTTCTGCACCAAGCAGCACCAAAACCATCAATTTCTGATTGTGGTTTTTACCCTATTTTCTTTGTATTCCTTCGTTGGGTTGCCGACCGTAATCGGGAGGATTCACAAACTGCCTCGCCCAGGGGTGCACCTATCCTTTCTGCTGCCTGAGGCGAAAACTGAAATGCCCCCCCCCACACCTTTCTCAATGCAAATTTCTTAACCTAACCCCTTCCCTTCAGCCTATGACCCTTCGGCTGTCCCTCTCTTGCCCCTACCTGGTGCTACCTGAGGCGATCGCCTCACCTGGCCTCATTGGTGGTGCACCCCTGGCCTTGCCTGCACTTGACCGTTCCACCTCCATTCAACAAGCTGGTAATAGTACTGCATTAATCACTGTATATTGGGTGAGCACAATATATACCCCTTTGGGGTCCATTATGTCAAACATACTTACCCTTTGAGCGCCTCTCTCTTGTTTGTCTTTATTCCTTTCAGTATTTCCTAAGACCCGAAACATATTTAAAGTTGTCTCCTATAATCATGTGGAACAGATGAGGAGAACCGTTATGTCTGTGACTATTGCTTTTTCTATTTTCTTGCTTCAAAGGCTTGCCCTGCAGCAACCAATTGAATTCCCAACATAAGCGACATCGTTTGGGATACATTACTGCTTAGTGAGGTTTTGAAATGAAAAAATGACAGGGCAAGCATAGACCTGTGGATGGAAAGCTTGAAGGAAGTCGGTGCCCTTAATGATGTTAATATAATAATAGTGCTATTCAGAATGCTGGAAATTGCTGTACTGCAGTCTGTACGGGAGTCCGCGCCATTCCCTGCTGCTTGCCCGACTCTTTCTGTAACACCCATAGGCGTCAATGGAGAAGGCTGGGTGCAAGTGTGACTACTTCTCCATTGAACTCTGTTCAGACTGTTGTGGCCAGTCATCAGACCCCTGGCTTCCTGTGCGCCTAGAAGTGGATCCTACACCCTTCATATCTACAAAATACTTTGAACGTGTAAATCTCTAGACAACAATACTGGTGGGTACTCGTGACCAGTAATTGGACAAAGTCAATAGAAATAATACCATGTAAATAACCATTGCTGTACTCGGCTATGTCCGGCAGTCTCATAGAGATGAACGGGGCGGCAGTGTGCATCCTCGACCTGCTGCTGCTTTCATTTTGAGGGGTCCTGTGGAATACAGGGCCCCCATTCTTGTGCTCATGAGGTTCACAACTAGAGTTGAGTGAATCGAATCCAATGTGGTATTCAATCTGAATTTCAGGATAAATTCAATTCGCTGCAAAGCCGAATTTCCTAGTGCTTCGTGGTAGCGAATCAATTTAACCTGAAATAGTGTAAAAAAAATGGGCCGGCCGCCACCATCTTGAGTGAAGATCTCACCCGAAAAGATTTTCCGCCTGATCTCCAAGTGAGATGACGGCGGCCGTCTCGTCGCGAGCAAATGGAGGAGGTAAGTATGATTTAATTTTTCTTTTCTGTTAATTTTACACTGCTTTTACTCTCAGATGCTGCGATCATGTATCACGAGGGCTACAATGATGGGGAGCGGCGCTATCGAAGCGCCCTGTCATTACACCTGCTACTTACAAAAAATGTGCTTCTTGACAAATTAATTCATCACAAAGCTGATTTTTTTTGGGAAAATTCGGTGAAGCAGCCAAATCGAATTTTCCAAAGCTTCGCTCATCTCTAGTCACAATGTAGGACCCCCACCAATCCAATAGTTATCCCCTATGTTTTTGATAGAAGATAACTTCAGATTACCAGAATGCCTCTTTAATATTTGTATGTTATAATAACTAGGCATCAGATCAATTCAAGTTCATGTGCAGGGCCGGGTTTGACATTTCTGGTGCCCCAGGCAAAGTTATGTCTGGGAGCCCCAGTTGCACCGCTAAGCTCCGCCTTGTCACACCGCTAAGGTCCACCACATAGGCCTGCTAAACTACTCTGGTAACTGAAGCCTTGGCACTTCAGGCACTGCTGTTCAGATGGGAATGGTCCCTTGGGCCCCTGTGCAGCTGAACCAGCATCATAGGATGTATGTCTGTCCCTTTAGTCATTTTTTTTCAGCCAACTGCTCATGACCAGCAGGGGACCTCCTGATCCCCGGTTGCTCCAGGCATTTGCTTGTACGATATGAGCTTGAATGATGCTGGCTTCTGCACCTACGATTCCATAGTGGTCTTCAGAGAAAACACCCTGAGAACATGCAGATTGTCTCACTGTTTATCATGTAAAATCACAACTTGAAGATGTTTAAAAACAGAAATGTGACAAAAAGATAATTGTGGTTGTTTTCTGAAATTTTGCAGAAAGCATTAAAATAAATGTGAGAAAAGTCATTCTATGAGCAACTGACAATGTTGTGGCAGAATGAGAACCTGTGTTCAGTCATTTACATTTAAAAGCATATATTTAATATAGAAAAGTGTGAATTGTTGCTGAGCAGAAGAATGGGAACGTGTCAGGAGAAAACATAAGATGCAGGGAATGTCTCTTTAAATTAGTGACGGTTGACAGATTGTCACATATTGTGTCACTGGTTTGCATAATAGACTACAACATATTATGAAATGTCTTACTAGTTTCCTTCTGTATTTATGTGACATTAAGGACTCAGATTCCAGGAAGCCCACTCCTCACTCATTTTCTCGCTTTATATGTCACTGCCCAGGGACACTAGTAAATGACGGTGCATTTGCCTTCCAACAAAAAGGCCTTGTTTGTTGGGAGTGCTGAACTTGAGAATAGGGTAGAAGAGGTAGGAGGCTGGAATTACTGATTTGATTAGGAGCTTGGAGAAGTCGGTAGATGGAGAATTTGTAGGAATCCTCTCAGAAGGACCAACAGTCAGGGAGAGTATCAGGAATGAAGCAGACGTTCCTGATAATTGCCTGATCTTCAGGGGAGATGAGGGCTGCATTCACATAGAGCAGTCACCTCCGCTGTATGGGGACATTCGATCTATGGGGACAGCAATCACTAGTCCCTATAAACAGTCATCATTCCTGCAGAGCAGATGGTTGTTTAGACAGTACCATCTGTAGCACAGGAACAATGATTTTCGTTACTGGCAGAAGGAAACAATCACCCAAAGACCACGCATTTGCTCATTCATCGGGTATCATTGACATCTGACAGATTATCAGGAATGAGCGTTTATGGAAATGATCATCCTCAATAATCTGACAGATCATCTTTTCATGTAAAAGGACCATAAGATTGAAATTTAAATCAATTTGACAAAAATGTGTGGTTTACTGATGTATTCCACCTAAAATAACTGCATCAAGGGTAATTTATGGAAAATCATGGTTTTGATGTTGCAAACAATCAAATTAGTTGTTTTATTATTTGTATTACAATTACAGGGAGATTCTGGTGCTGCCTCCATGTTCTGTACCCCAGGCATGGGAGCAGGGCCGCCATCAGGGGGGTACAGCAGAACCTTCTGTGGGGGGCCCGGGCGCAGAACCTGCTGTGGGGGGCCCGGGCACAGGGCCGGCGTCAGCACCCGGCAAACCCGGGCATGTGCCGGGGCCCTGAGCTCCTCGGCAGTGGTGTAGCTATAGGCGTTGCAGCGGTCGCAGTTGCGACCGGGCCCCTAAGCTAGGGGGGCCCCGATGGCCCCCCTTGCCACTTGCAGGGCCGCACCGCCAATTAGGCAAGGTGCAGCGCGGCCCTGCAGAGGGAGATGAGCGCTTTCATTGTGGAAGCGCTCATCTCCATAGTCATCTGCATCGCCTGTACTGCGGGGCAGGGGAGGGAGAGGCGTCTCCCCTGCCCGTTCCTCTGATAGGCTGCAGGCATTAGGCCTGCAGCCTATCAGAGGCCGGCTCAGGCGGCGAGATGATGTCATCACGCCGCCTGAGCCGTACAGCGCGGGACACAGGCCGGAAGAGGCCTGCATCGCATCGCTGCCAGCTCCATGGAGGTAAGTATAAGGGTTTTGTTTTTTTTTTATTGCTGAAATTGCAGACCGGAGCTTTATTGGGGGCACTGGGGGCATTTTTACGGGCACTGGGGGCATTTTCACTGGCACATGGGGGCACTGGGGGCATTTTTACTGGCACATGGGGGCACTGGGGGCATTTTTACTGGCACATGGGGGCACTGGGGGTATTTTTACTGGCATGGGCACTGGGGTTTGGCACATGGGCCGGGCATTTTTACTGGCACATGGGGGCACTGGGCGCATTTTTACTGGCACTGGGGGCATTTTTACTGGCACATGGGGGCATTTCTTACTGGCACATGGGGGCACTGGGCATTTTTACTGGCACATGGGGGCACTTGGGGGCATTTCTTACTGGCACATGGGGGCACTGGGGGCATTTCTTACTGGCACATAATTTGGGGGGCATTTCTTACTGGAAAATAATTTGGGGGGCATCTATGGGGTGGGACACTTTACTGGCACATGATTTTGGGGGGGAATCAATGGGGGGAACTTATGGTGCATTATTGGGGCGTTTCTTACTGGCACATAATTTGGGGGGCATCTATGGGTGGAGACTACTGGGGTGAAATTTTGGGGGCACTTCTGGCACATTATTGGGGGGTAGTAAACTAGTAAACTTAGTAGTAAACTAAGATTTTTTTCTGTCAAACTGCAGAGATGAGAAATAGCTGAAAAATGCCATCTGGTCTGAAAGGAGAAGATGAGGAAAGAGAAGATCTACATCAGAGGAGACGTCACTGGATGTACGAGGTATGGGGCGCTGTATTATACTGGATGTAAGAGGTATGGGGCGCTGTATTATACTGGATATAAGAGGTAAGGGGCGCTGTATTAGGCTACATTCACACGAACATTGTGTTTTGCAGTCTGCAAATTGCGGATCCGCAAAAAAAGGATGATGTTCTGTATGGCATCCGTTTTTTTTTTTTTTGCAGATCCACTGTAACAATGCCTATCCTTGTCCGCAAAACGGACAAAAATAGGAATGGACATACAGATGCGGACAGCACACAGTGCTCATTGAAGTGAATAAGTCCGCATCTGAGCCACAAAATATGCAGATCGGAGGCTGCAAAAACAACTGTCATGTGAATGTAGCCGGGGGGGGGCCCAAGCTGAACTCTTGCACCACGGCCCATGAGCCTTTAGCTACGCCCCTGCTCCTCGGGGGGCCCACTCAGCCGCTGGCTTTTTTTTTTAATTCATTTTTTATTTTTGCTGCTCCCTCCCGAGTCCCGTCCCACTGAGCCGCTTTAATGCCGGCTCCGAGTCCTCACTCACCCCACTGCCCTTTAACAGTGCTCAGCCACAGTCTTCTCCCGGCTCAGCGGGTGCCGCCTACCTCCTTGCCGCGCTTCAGCTGTCTCCTCCTTACCACCGCCACCAGCAGAGGAGGAGACAGCTGAAGCGCAAGGGAGAGATGAAGACTGAGGCGGCGCCATCTTAGTGGCAGGTGCAGCGACAGCAGCCCAGCAACGCGGTGCAGTAAGTAACTTGCCCCAGCCAGCCCAGTCTGAAGGATCATTTTGCTTGTATTTTCATCTCCAGCTCTGGGTCATTATTGGATAAGGTCATCTTCTGTACTTCTGCATTGCAACCTGGGGGATGTAGGTCTGATGGGGGCACAAGACGCCGACCTGAGGTCTGATGGGGGCACGAGACGCCGACCTGAGGTCTGATGGGGGCACGAGACGCCGACCTGAGGTCTGATGGGGGCACGAGACGCCGACCTGAGGTCTGATGGGGGCACGGGGGGGGGGGGGGACCCACGAAATTTGCCTGTAGGGGGCCCCGAAATTCCTGAATTCCCTGCATGGGGGTATCTGCAAATGTTTTATTGTGTTTTTTTGTTATGTCATGTAATATTGTGTATTGGCTGTTTTTTCCAGCAGAAGAGGCTTGGTTGGCAGGGTTGGCTGATAGGAGTGGGTTGCTCCTGCTTTCTGCCAGGAGGGGGAGGTTCTGAGTAGACAGCAAAGCTAGAGAAAGCACATGCCAGAGCTCCTACTCCTAGAAACCGTATGAGTATACCATGCTCAGCAGTATTGAGAAGCATAGTGTTCTGGGCAGTATATGGCGTCTCCTGAGGCGAGTGGCTCAGCTCACCTCATGAAAGGTGCACCCCTGCTGTTGGTACAGAGAAGCTCTCCAATCAAGGGAACCTCTCTATGATGTCTCTGTGCCCTAATAGGGCATTTGAACAAGTGTTGTCTTCATGAGACAACCACTTTAAGCTGCTGACATGTATATACATATACATTACACACATACTGCACATACCATTATACATATATACATAAACATTACTCATATTGTATATTAACATAGTGTACACATACACATACATACATTACACATATTGATCTGGCTTCCACATATCTGATGGAGGCTTCTTCAGAACCTCTATTACAGTATCCTATTAGAAAAAATAGTGTACAATGGGGCGTTATTTTTTCCATTAAAACAACAAACACCAGGATAGGAGCCCTTATAGTCAATGAGGTTAATCAGGCTTTATTAGTGTCTTTGGTGTGAAGGATTTGTCACAGCATTGTGGCTTCTGTTGTAAATAGAGGTCACAATACAGATGTGAACAGTGCCTTATACAAATGCATGTACATTAGGTGTTTAGTGCAACAAGAGCATCACTGTTGCACCCAACCTCCACTCCTTTCCTTGACTAAGCCCTCTTTTGCTGCTTTGCATTGCCTGTTGCTGTCAAAGTAGTGAGAGAGGGGCTGGCGACAAGAATGGAGTGAAGCTTGGGTGCAACAAGAACTATGGTGACGCCCTTGTTGCACCAAACTTTTAATTTGCGCATTAGGGAAAAGTGTCATAACTTGGGAATGGAGCATCGGATCAACAAAAGAAAAACTTTTGTGAGGGGAACCACAGCTATGTGTCTATGGCGCTGTTCTCTGGAGTGCCAGTCCGCCTGCTGCTTGTTTACAGACTGCAGTGGAGATGTGCCAGCATACAGCATGTGACCACTGCAGCCAATCACTGTCCTCAGCTCTATCCATTCATATAGAGGGACACACACCTCCTAATTCTTGTGATTGAATGGGGTCTCAGTGGTCAAACACCAGGGACCAGGGGATAATTTTAAATCTTGGGACAAACCCTTTAAGTCAGGTCTTTGAGTAGATCAATACTAAACCTAAGAGCTCATTCAAAGGACCGTATCCATTTTTGCGCTACGAAACACGGATACCAGCCTCGTGTTCTGCATTTTGCAGAACAGAATGGCGAGCCCTATGATAGAAATGCCTATTCTTCACAGTTGTAGACTAGAATAGGACATGCTGTATCTTTTTTGCGGGACCACGGAACGGAAGTACGGATGCGGACAGCACACGGTGTGCTGTCCACATCTTTTGCTGCCCCATTGAAATTGCATAGGCTGGGAAAACAGTCTTTCAGGTAAAAAAAAAATGCTGTGTGTGTTTTCTCTCATGTCTGTAACTGACCACAGGAACTGGTGACTTTTTTTTGTCTTACTAAACATGTCATCGCATTCAGCACATTTTTCTGTTACATTCACACCACATCATTTCCGCTGCCCTTTTTAGATATGTTGTAGTAATTTAGCCTGTTCCAACACAACAGCACTGTAGTACACTGCCAGTAGTGAATTCCTCCAAGAATACTTTTATATATGTTTAAAAAAAAGACTGAGAAACCCTTTCAACTAATAATAGGGCTGTCCATTTTGTCCAATTTTACGGATTAGATGTAGACCCATTCACTTCTACCCCAAAAGATGCGGGCAGCATTCCATCTTTTCTTCCATTCCATAGGACGTGACCCCATTGAAGTCTGTGGGTCTGCAAAAATACGGAATGAATTCCCATTTTTGTGGACTTCAAGAAACATACAGCTGTCTGAATGAGCGCTTAAAGGGGTTGTCTCAGTTCATCAAACGGCATTTATCATGTAAAGTTAATACAAGGCACTTAAAGGCTATATACACCTTTGGGGGCAATTTTTTTATTATTGCATTATACTTATTTTGAGCTAAAAATCATTTTTTCAATTGGTCTTTATTAACAACAAGCTGAAGGACCCGGCTTCGCCCAGGTATATTTAATCTATTTCATTTAATGTTTGTGTGTGTGTCGTTAAAAGATATCGAGAGTGACCTCTACAGTGCCTGCCCCTTAACAGAAACATCCACAGCGCCCTCCCCTTTAACTGTGACCTCCACAGCATCTAGGGTGGCCACTGTCTTCACCCCAGAAAGCCAGACCTCACCGGCCATTCCCTCAAACGTGAAGCAGCGCCCCCAGTCCCCATGAAGCCACACCACTAAACATGAGGCCACGCCCCCTGGCTCCATGAAGACACGGAGGAGAAGATGTCTGAGCGTGAGCTACTAAAAGTGTGGACATCACTGCGTCCGTCCAAGCACTGCGCCGGACGGAGAATAGGGTGCCAGAAAACTGGACCGTCTAGCCTAAAGCCGGACATCTGGCCACCCTAACATCATCCTGCCCCTAGGGTGGCCAGAGGTCCGGTTTTAGGCTGGAAAGTCTGGCTTTCAGACTCCCTGTCCACATCCAGCACAGGGCCCGGACAGACACAGGGATGTCCACCCTTTCAGTAGCTCACGCTCAGACAGCTTCTCCTCTGTGTCTTCATGGAACCAGGGGGCATGGCCTCGTGTTTAGCGATGTGGCTTCATGGGGACCGGTGGCACGGCTTCACGTAGGGGGAGGCTGGACAGTCTGGCTTTCAGACTCCCTGTCCTCCGTCATGCACAGGGCCTGGGTGGACACAGGGATGTCCTTTTCAACAGCTCACTCTCACATAGCTGCACTGTGCAGTCTGAGCATGAGCTGTAGGGAGAAAGTCACCCTCCCTCCCACCCTGCAGCTGACAGAAGGTTATTTTTACCTTCATTTTTGCAATCCCTGTCAGCTGCAGAGTGAGAGGGGGCGTGGCCTGACCGGGTCGGGGGCGTGACTTAATGGGATCTGGAGGTGGGGCTTTTAAATCCTGCTTTTGAGGGTGGCCTGAATTACAGGTCGATGCCATAGTAATTTAGGAGGAAACACAGTGGGTAGCAGTAGAACAAAACATCTTTTATTACTACTGAACGGTAAATATGTGAAATTTACATTATATGAGGTAATGATTGATGATGAGTTAGTCTACAACATAAAGTATATTTATGGTAACCGGAATACCTGTTTAACAGTGTCATCCACAGCGCTCTGCCTCTTTAAAGCAGACCTACAGCAGTGACCTGGCTGTGTTGTTATGGAAACCTGTTGTGTGTGGAGTCTAACTGCCTGTGAGCTTGGCTGATAAGGGTCATGTGACCAGACTTCTATTGGCTAATGCATTTTTTGGGAATATCTCAGGAACGGTACGTCCTGGAGTGCTGAGACCCGTTCTAAAACCTTCCTGGACACCTGATGTACCTGTGTGCCAAATGTTGTGATTGTAGCTGCGACGGTGCAGATTCCTTTAGCGGACATACACACACACATATACACTCAGCTTTATATATTAGATATGGAATCCTTTTTTGTGTACAGGGCTGACATGCTCTCCTAGCTGCCTGTGGATTTTTGTCAATTCCGTCATCTCAGCAGCAGACGGACTTCTTATCTGTGCTCTAAGACCTCATAGACACTCATTAAAGCTCAATCCTTATCTTACTGATAAGAAAGTGGCTTAAATAAGTGTTTATGACCTCTTAGTAGTTTAGGAATTAGGTTTATTAAATGACTGCACAAAGTGAAAGTAAAAGTACCAATCACAGACTTAGAAAAATAGTTAACCCTTTGTGACTGAACAGCTCAATATTTTTAATAAAGGCCAATTCAAAATATGATTTTTAGCCAAAAATGAGTTAAATGCAATCATAAAAAATTGACTACAAGGGTTTACATAGCCTTTAATAAAGTAATATGATTGTCCATATTGCCTCCTTTGCTGGCGGATTTCATTTTTACATCACATTATACAATGAATGTTTCCACGGTTACGACCACCCTGCTATCCATTAGTGGTGGCCGTGCTTGCACACTATAGGAAAACCCACTGGCCACTCTGGTGGCCAGGACCATGGGATTGCACATAGGCTAGTGCTTTTTCCCATAGTGTGGCAATATGGGTAATAACAATACATTAGTAAGTGGCTTATATTAGCTTTCTCTACATAATAAATGCCATTTGCTGAAGCGAGACAACCCCTTTAATGGTAGAAGTTAAAAACAGAAGGAAGAATATATAGCTAGGTTATGTAATGTTTCCTATTCCAATTTTTCTCTTTCAATATTCCATTGGGTAAAGGTTTACTAGTTCCCTGAAAGGACATCTGTCAGCAGATTTGTACCTATGACACTGGCTGACCTGTTATACTTGGCGGCTGAAGACATCGGTGAAGGTCCCATGTTCATATATGTCCTGCATTGCTGAAGCTATAATATATGCAAATAAATCTCTAGGAGCAATTGGGGCATTGCTGTTGCACCTAGAGGCTCTGCTTTCTCTGCAGCTGCCGCACCCTCTGCACTTTGGTTGAGAGGACCAGGCAGTGCAAACATCTTCACACCTGGCAGAGGGAGCAGCAGTTACAGAGAAATCTGAGCCTCTAGATGTAACGGCCACGCCCCTGTTGCTCCTAGAGGCTCATTTTCATATATTAAAACTTAATTTTTCTCAGCAATGCGGGCCCATATGAACATGGGACCAACACAGATGTCTTCAGCTGCCAAGTGCACATCTAACAGGTCAGCCAGTGTCATAGGTACAAATCTGCTGACAGATGTCCTTTAAGGCCTTATGCACAGGACTGTATCTGTCTTTTGGTCTGCAGAAAATGGATCCTTGATAAACGGATAGCTTCCGGCTGCATTCTGTTTTCTCAGAATACCTCCAATAGAAAGTGTTTTTCTTGTCCACTAAACCAGACATAATAGGGTGTGTAGTAAGAGTCTCAGATTGGGCACACGGCCATGAAATAAACACATATATGAATAACCCCATTGAATTGTATTTTGAAAACGGATGGCAGACTGAAGAAATATACGGCTGTGTGCATGAGGCAAGATGGCATAGAAGATAGGGTAGAAGTACAGTGGCACAGTGCCCAGCATTATTACTTATGGGTAACCTATGGATTCCTCTGAATGTATTCTTTCAAGTTCTCTGTAAATCATTAACACATTTTCAAAGCTTCTTCTCCAGTTCCTTAGTCTGACCAAAAAGTCATTTTATCCCATAGAGATGAGTTATTGTAAACTGAATCTTATTCATGGATAATAATATAACATGAATGGGACGCCTGCCATGTAGGTGGAAATCCCCAGTCTGTGTTATTTCTGACATAGTTCTGCCTTCCTTTTAAAAGCTGTGTATACGGTTCACTTTTCTATGATACACCTACACCTGAACTGAAAAGTAAAGTCCATATGTAACGATGTACTTAGGCGAGATGCTATACTTAGCTCACCAGGAGCAGGTAATGCAGCATTCCTCACGATTAGGTCTATGATTGTTATGTATCTGAAAGCACCATTAATTCCATGGCGCTGTACATCTACAAGGGGGCATTCATACGTAATATAAAACACAGGCCCATTGAGTATGAACCCAGTAACAGACTGGTACAGAGGGGGAGAGGACCCTGCCCACGTGGGCTTACAATCTACCTGCTGATCTCGCTTTGTCTTGTTGTATTTGTATATATTTACCCATAGTATAGAGCAGAACGTCTTAAACTTTGAGTTGTCGCCGACTTATTATTGGTGAGTTTTGACAGATATTGTCATATTTAGGATAGCACTGAATCAGTAAAAAAGTGCATATTTCACCCCCTCCCCTAAACACACATACACATAACAATCCCACACACCTACACTGTAGTGGTGGGGACAAATACCCGTCTTCCTTAGTCAGGAGCTACAAAGTAAACCGTGAATGTGCATAGATCATTCTTTGGGGAGTCTGAAGGAAACCAGTATAACTACTATTTTTACAGTTTTTTTCTGCCATCAACATTATGGCATATCTCTGAGATGTTACTGACATGTTTGGTCTAATTGCTGGGACCCCTCCGATACAATATTTATGGCATAACCTATGGATATTATTATATTAATAGTGGGAAAACTGCTTTAAAGGGGTTGTTCAGGCTTTACTAAATGATTGCCTATCCTCAAGATCGGTCATCACCAGCCAGGGGCAGATTGGCCATAGACCTTACAGGGTAGTTTCCCGGTGGGCCGATGCCCAGTAGGCCTCCTCACCCCTCCTCACAGCCGGCCAGTGGACATTTTTGGGGTGCATTTTGTGCTGCTGGCAGTATTTTGTGATGGACTGTGGTATTTGGCTCTGTTGGGGTGGTATAATGTGCCACAATATGGTATTGCTGGCCCTGTCTTCCATCAGTTTGGACCCGACTACAAAATGGGGCCACTTTTAGTATTTTTCCAGGGCCACTTTAAGTTCCCAGTCCGCCCCTGTCACTAGCTGATTCTCTATAATCCAACACTCCTGAAGATCAACTGTTCGGTGTAGCTCCATCACCGAAAGACCTACACAGCACTGTCAAGACTGTAGTGCAGGGAGCTTTCAAGTACAGCTCTGCTCCCATTGACTTCAATGGGTTGTCCAGCCATCACTTACTAAAGGCTGGACAACCCCTTTAAGTGTTTTAGGGTATATTTTTTTAGTGTTTTGTGCGCAGTTATAACATTATATAGATATAATACATTCAATCAACCTTTCTCAGCACTTAGTGCATTATTTGATGGGGATTTGCACCATGTCTCTGGGATGTATGTACAAACTTTGGCAAATCATTCTGTCACAGATGGCTTCTGCTGGGCATAATTCTTTCTCCTGTGCAAGCCTGAGGCATACAGTAAGGAAAGGGTGTCACACAGGAACAGATGATTGTTTTTTCACTTGGATCATTTTGTATGGTTGTTGTTTTTCCTAATTATAGGACGCTGTGTAGTATGCTGGTTCTGTAGAGGATTTCTACAACTGTAGGTTTAATTCATCATGAATGATTGAATACCATAACTTCCTCTGGGCGTTCTCTAATATCTGTTATTTTTATGACCATCTTTTTATTTTTATTTACAGTGAACTTGACTGACCGAGAAGAGGCAATCAGCATATTTAACAATTATGGGGTTTGCAGCTGAATTTAGTGGCTCCGATGGACACAATGCTTTGCTTCGCCTGCAAGACTCTGAACTGAAACTGGTGGAATGTATGAGAAAGTGGATGATACAGCGTACAAAGAGTGACAGGGAGTATGCATCACAGCTTCACCAGATGTTCACCCTGATCGAGAAGTTGGATCAGTCACCAATCCCGGGTCTGTCAGACTACTCAAGTCAGCTGAGTCAGGTAACATCTACTACAGCGAATGACCCTGATTCTAACTTTAATCTCTTGCCAAACTGTAATCAGACTTAAAAAGTCTCAGTACTGGAAACTTGTTCAGTTTTGAAAACTGTACTTACTTACATGAAAGCAGCTTGAGACTTTTTGTAGTTTTTAAATTTTCAGTATAATATACTGTACATATATACCGTATATATATGATCATGCTATGAGTAAACCGTGGGTTACCATCACCTGTCATCTAGCGCAATTACATCATACTGTGTATAGTATTTATGTTATAATGGTGTATTCACAGTGGGTAGAATGATATGGCATGACTGCATTATGGCAAAGCAGCAGAAAAGCATGATCTTGGAAAAAAATGCATGTGGGTGTTTTATATAGATATATATATATATATATATATATATATATATACCGTATTTTTCGCTTTATAAGACGCACCTGAAGATAAGACGCACCCCAGATTTTAGAGTAGGAAAATAAGAAAAAAATATTTTTCATCAGACCACATATCTGACCCCCCATAAATTTCAGGACATCACATCAGGCCCCCATCAGACCTCAGATGAGCCCAGCGTTCCCCATCAAGACCTCAGATCAGCCCAGCGTTCCCCCATCAGACCTCAGATCAGCCCAGCGTTCCCCATCAGACCTCAGATCAGCCAGGTTGCATCAGACCTCAGACAGCCAGGTAACCCATCAGACCTCAGACAGCCCCGTAACATCAGACTTCAGCCCAGCCCCATGAGACCACTCTGTGCCCCCATCAGACCTCAGACCAGCCCACAGTGCCCCCATTAGACACTCTGTGCCCCCATCAGACCTCAGACCAGCTCACAGTGCCCCCATTTAGACCACTCTGTGCCCCCATCAGACTCAGACCAGCTCAGTGCTCCATTAGAACCACTCTGTGCCCCCATCAGACCTCAGACCAGCTCACAGCGCCCCATTAGACCAATCTGTGCCCCCATCAGACCTCAGACCAGCTCACAGTGCCCCCATTAGACCACTTTGTGCCCCATCAGACCTCAGAACAGCTTCACAGTGCCCCATTAGACCAATCTGTGCCCCCCATCAGACCTCAGACCAGCTCACAGTGCCCCCATTAGACCACTTTGTGCCCCATCAGACCTCAGAACAGCTCACAGTGCCCCCATTAGACCAAATCTGTGCCCCATCAGACCTCAGACCAGCTCACAGTGCCCCCATTAGACCACTCTGTGCCCCATCAGACCTCAGACCAGCTCACAGTGCCCCCAGTAGACCACTCTGTGCCCCATCAGACCTCAGATCAGCCAGCGTGCATACAATAATAAAAAACTTCATTTGCCGCCCCGGACGCTCCGGCGCTTTAGGTTTCGGCACGCTGCACTGTCACCTGACTGGCAGGTAGGTATAGTCGCGCATAGTGACGCTGTGGTTACATCACCGGGCAGCTAGCGCAGGACAATAAGTGAAGTTTTTTATTTTATTGACAGGGAGAGATAGGCAGCTCATTGTGGAAGCCTCAGAGAAGCAAATTTGGGGAAAAAGAGTGCGTGTAGTATATATATATACGTATATATAAGGAGAGTGACAGGGAGAGTCACTTGTAGAAAAGAATTTGGATGTACTTGTAAATCATAGACTAAATAACAGCACAATGTCAATCAGCTGCTTCTACGGCCAGCAGAATACGTCATGTAAGGTTGGGTTCATCTGCATTGTGAACTCCAGAACTGTAATTTGGTCACTGCATCCAGCGTACATGCAGTGACCAGATTACAAATTTTTTGTCTGTCTGAAATTTGACATATAAGCCGGAAAGTGGCCAGATTACCGCCGGATCCCATTACAGAGAATGCGGATCCGGCGGTGCACGCTGGTATCTGGCTATTCAGATACGGTGAACTCTGGCAACCTGTTCCCCTGTCGGAACAGACTGCCAGATTTCACAAATGTGAACCCAGCCTTAGAGCGGCATGGACTTGCTGGACAAGGATCTAATTACCATTTTACAAAGCTTTGGTGCAACCTTTTTCTAATATGCAGTTCAGTTCTGAGCACCTGAAAGGATGCCCTGGAGCTGGAAAAAGTACAAAAAGAGTGACTAAACTGATAAGGGGTCTTAGTTATGAGGAAAGATTAAAAGAATTAAACTTATTTAGTCTTGAGAAGAGGCATCTAAGGGGGGACATGATTAACCTATACAAAAATATAAATGGGGTGCGTCTTATCATCGGGTGCGTCTTATAAATCGAAAAATACGGTATATTTAAACAAAAATAAAATCCTGCAGTCTGCCTAATAATTGGCGCTACGTCTTGGTCTGTACAGATCACTTTATGCAATTATATATTATTCTAATCCTGTCTGTAATAATAAGGATATATCACCTCTGTGTACAGATAAGACAGAATCCACCATTCACAATAGGTGATTGTCAGAACTTATCTATTCTTTCCTTGTACTCTGCGTTAGATATTGTCCTTGGTCGGAATCAAACCAGAACCCTAGTGCTGCAAGGCAACAGTGATAGCCACTGAGCCACCAAACTGTCCACAGTCTGGTTTTACCTGGCAGATAAAATTTTTGTTGGCACCTCTGCACAGGTTACAGAACATGCCCAGAAAACTTTCCCATAGAAGTCAATAGGGTCCCCTCCTAACCATTGTGTCTATGACCCATGGGGCTACCATAAAGCAATTCTTCTAATGCATTCTAAATGCTGTTAAGAATATATAAGGCAAGATGGCCGTCCCCATAATCATGTTCTGAAAATAGAATAAAAAATCTGCAATCAGGAAATAAAAACAGATTAGAAAAGAAAGAGATGTGTTGCTATTTATTTATTGATTTATTATACTCACTTACAGTACAGACCAAAAGTTTGGACACACCTTCTCATTCAAAGAGTTTTCTGTATTTTCATGACTATGAAAATTGTAGATTCACACTGAATGCATCAAAACTATGAATTAACACATGTGGAATTATATACTTAACAAAAAAGTGTGAAACAACTGAAAATATGTCTTATATTCTAGGTTCTTCAAAGTAGCCACCTTTTGCTTTGATTACTGCTTTGCACACTCTTGGCATTCTCTTGATGAGCTTCAAGAGGTAGTCACCTGAAATGGTTTTCACTTCACAGGTGTGCCCTGTCAGGTTTAATAAGTGGGATTTCTTGCCTTTTAAATGGGGTTGGGACCATGAGTTGTGTTGGGCAGAAGTCAGGTGGATACACAGCTGATAGTCCTACTGAATAGACTGTTAGAATTTGTATTATGGCAAGAAAAAAGCAGCTAAGTAAAGAAAAACGAGTGGCCATCATTACTTTAAGAAATGAAGGTCAGTCAGTCCGAAAAATTGGGAAAACTATGAAAGTGTCCCCAAGTGCAGTCGCAAAAACCATCAAGCGCTACAAAAAAACTGGCTCACATGAGGACCGCCCCAGGAAAGGAAGACCAAGAGTCACCTCTGCTGCGGAGGATAAGTTCATCCGAGTCACCAGCCTCAGAAATCGCAGGTTAACAGCAGCTCAGATTAGGGACCAGGTCAATGCCACACAGAGTTCTAGCAGCAGACACATCTCTACAACAACTGTTAAGAGGAGACTGTGTGCAGCAGGCCTTCATGGTAAAATAGCTGCTAGGAAACCACTGCTAAGGACAGGCAACAAGCAGAAGAGACTTGTTTGGGCTAAAGAACGCAAGGAATGGACATTAGGCCAGTGGAAATCTGTGCTTTGGTCTGATGAGTCCAAATTTGAGATCTTTGGTTCCAACCACCGTGTCTTTGTGCAATGCAGAAAAGGTGAACGGATGGACTCTACATGCCTGGTTCCCACCGTGAAGCATGGAGGAGGAGGTTTGATGGTTTGGGGGTGCTTTGCTGGTGACACTGTTGGGGATTTATTCAAAATTGAAGGCATACTGAACCAGCATGGCTACCACAGCATCTTGCAGCGGCATGCTATTCCATCCGGTTTGCGTTTAGTTGGACCATCATTTCTTTATCAACAGGACAATGACCACAAAACAGGCTTGTAGGAAAACAGGCTGAACTGGATGGACAGATGTCTTTTTTCGGCCTTACAAACTATGTTACTATGTTACTATGTAAACACACCTCCATGCTGTGTAAGGGCTATTTGACCAAGAAGGAGAGTGATGGGGTGCTACGCCAGATGACCTGGCCTCCACAGTCACCAGACCTGAACCCAATCGAGATGGTTTGGGGTGAGCTGGACCGCAGAGTGAAGGCAAAAGGGCCAACAAGTGCTAAGCATCTCTGGGAACTCCTTCAAGACTGTTGGAATACCATTTCAGGTGACTACCTCTTGAAGCTCATCAAGAGAATGCCAAGAGTGTGCAAAGCAGTAATCAAAGCAAAAGGTGGCTACTTTGAAGAACCTAGAAAATAAGACATATTTTCAGTTGTTTCACACTTTTTTGTTAAGTATATAATTCCACATGTGTTAATTCATAGTTTTGATGCCTTCAGTGTGAATCTACAATTTTCATAGTCATGGAAATACAGAAAACTCTTTGAATGAGAAGGTGTGTCCAAACTTTGGTCTGTAATGTATATAGCGCTACTATATTCCACAGCGCTTTACAGACATTAGCATCACACTGTCCCCAGTGAAGCTGACAATCTAAGTTCCCTGTATATTTTGTAGTGTGGGAGGAAACTGACGCAAACACAAGGAGAACATACAAACTCCATGTAGATATTGTCCTTGGTCGGATTCGAACCAAAACCCCAGTGCTGCAAGGCAACAGTGCTAACCACTGAGCCACCAAGCTGCCCACGGTGCTATTTGGTTTTACCTGGCAGATCAAAAATTTTTGGCACATTTCCTTTAAAGGGGTATTCCCATCTCACAAATGTAATTTGTATAGTTAGATATAGCCATACCAGTATTATTACTAATAGAATGTATTTATATAAAAAGTACCGTTTAGAAGATTTGCCTATTTGTACATCCATTGTCACACACACACAGTCAGACCGTTGCCCCTAGTTACGACCTCCGCGGCCATGTAGTAGTGGTGGTCGGCTTGCTCTTGTTCAAACCCGCTCTGAGGTAACTGCTGTATTGTGAACGCACATTGAACGAGCATGGGGAGACACATCTTAGGGTTGTAACATTTTTGTCTGCGCTTCCAAAACACAGAGAAACTGATCCTGTTCCAAGATCAATTCATCTCTATGGAGCAGGATCCGTTTATAAAGTCTGCGTTTTGGACAGATCCTGACCATTGCGTTTTGGACTGGTAGCATCCAAAACGCAGATGTGAAAGAACCCTAAGATGTGTCTGCGCCTGCTCATGCAATGTGCGTTCACAATACAGCAGTTACCTCAGAGCGGGTTTGAAAAGGAGCAAGCCGGCCACCACTACTACATGGCTGCTGTGGCCGTAACTAGGAGCAACGGTCTGACTGATGTGTGTGGGACAATGGATATACAAATAGGCAAATCTTCTAAACAGTACATATTATATAAATACATTCTATTAGTAAAAATATCGGTATGGCTATATCTAACTATACAAACTACATTTGTGAGATGGGCATACCCCTTTAAGTCCTTTTTTCAGCCATACTATGTATGTACCATAGGGGAGAATTATCAAAACTGATGTAAAGTAGAACTGGCTCAGTTGACCATAGCAACCAATCAGATTCCACCCTTCATTTTCAGAGCTCCTTTGCAAAATGAAAGGTGGAATCTGATTTGTTGCTATGGGGAACATTAACTATTAAAGAGGTTTTCCAGGATTTCAATATTGATGACCTATCCTCAGGATAGATCATCAATACCAGATTGGCGGGGGTCCAGCACCCCCACCAATCAGCTGTTTGAAGAGAAGGCTACGCTTGTGCGAGTGCTGCCGTCTTTTCATTGTTTACCTTCTCGCTGTTGACATTGCAGCGTTGAGCAGGTGTAATTAAACATAAGCCGTCCCATTGACTTCTATGGGACGGCTCTGTAGTATACACTTGAATATGTAGGAGCCGTCCCATAGAAGTGAATGGGATGGCTTACTTGTAATTACACCTGCTTACCGCTGCAATGTCGATGGCGAGCAGGTAAACAATGAAGGGAAGGCTGCGATGGCACGGCACAGCCTTCTCTTCAATCAACTGATCAGCGGGAGTGCTGGGTGTTGGACCCCACCGATCTGATCTTGATGACTTATCCTGAGAAAAGGCATCAATATTAAAATCCCAGAAAACCCCTAGAAGATTATTTACCCCAGATAACACGGTAAGTCTAGAGAATATGATCTGAATAAACACTGACTTTCATCTCGGTATTTGTGTATTTATTTTTAATGTCTTATGCTTTTTGGGTTTGGCACAATTTCCCCTTTATCCCACAATTCTATGAAATAGATACTCTGTGTTACTATACCTTAAATACTTCTTATGCTGACACTGCAGCTGTTACGCTTATGGAATGTCAGCTTATAATAACACTTATTTCTGAACTCTTCTGTTAGATGAGGTTACAGCACAATTCCTCTAAATTTAGAAAAAAATCCACACAGCAATAAAGTGAGTTCAGCTTAATGGGGCTGTAGAAGACTAGCTGCCCTCTATACTGTGTTACAGATAATTGTGTGAATCTCTGGTTCTTGATGAACAGGGCAAAAACCATGGCAAAACGTATCCCTAATAAAGATTGATGCAAATAGACACTGTTAAAGGGGTTGTCTCACTTCAGCAAATGGCATTGATCATGTAGAGAAAGTTAAAGGGGTATTCCGGTAAAGTAACTTAACTTTTGAAAAACTGAAAAACCAGAACCCATACCTATACATATAACCAGAGTTTCACTTTACCTTGCAATCCATTTGTCTAGCTCCTGTGTGAGCCTGCATCACACTGAGAGTATCATGGCTCCTGATCTTCCCTCACAAAACTACAATCCCCACAATTCCTAGCTTTCCTGCTGTGAGTTTCTGCTTGTTCATGAGTGTTGATGATTACTGATTGGCTGCCTGATATCACAGTCCAGTCACGCCCCCTGACATTCCAGTGCAGACACGCCCACTCTACTCAGTAATCAGCAGAACACTAACATTTAGCTAGAGAACTGATAGCAACACACTGAGCATGCCCGACCTAACAAAGGCTCAGAACTACAGGACGGTGCCATGGTAACTTATGAGGAAATGCAGTGGGTAACAGAGGAAGAAAACTACTTTTATAACTACTGAACGGTAAATATGTGAAATTAACATTATATTAGGTAATTATTGATGATGAATTAGTCTAAAACATAAGTTACATTTATGATACCCCTTTAATGCAAGGTACTTACTAATGTACTGTGATTGTCCATATTGCTTCCTTTGCTGGCTGGATTCATTTTTCCATCACATTATACACTGCTCATATCCATAGTTAACTTACAACCACCACTGCTGGATTGCAGGGTGGTCATAACCCTGTGTCTGGCTGATTCCCAGCAGAGAATGCTGGGAATCGGCCTGTCACAAACCACAGCGTTCAGTGGTTTCTGTACGGTCAATTCTCAACATTTTTAGCAGATTGCGGCCAGATCGTAGACGGACATGATTAAAGTTAATGGGGCTGGCGGGAATTCTGGTTGTATTCTGGCAGTGCCGGATCCGGAGAACTCCATCAGGCTGTTCTCTGCTGGCACAGCCTGCCAAAATTGCTGTCGCAGATGTGAGAATAGCCTTAGGCTACTTTCACACTAGCGTTTTAAAATTCCGGTATTGAGTTCCGTCATAGGGGCTCAATACCGGAATAAAACGCTTCAGTTTTGTCCCCATTCATTGTCAATGGGGACAAAACTGAACTGAAGACAACGGAATGCTCCTGAAAGCATTCCGTTCCGTCTTCAGACCGGAGAACAAACCGCAGCATGCTGCGGTTTGCTCTCCGGTCCAGGCATCCGCACCAAGACGGATCCGGAATGACCCCCAATGCAAGTCAATGGGGACGGATCCGTTTGGTGTGACCATAATGGTAACCGGATCCGCCCTCCATTGACTTTCAATGGAGTCCATTACGGATCTGGCTACACATAGACACATACAGACACAGACATACACATAAACATAAACATACACACACATATAGACATACAAATACACATACATACTTACATGCACCCCGGCAGGTCTTCGGAGCGTCAGAGGGACAGGACGGCACGCACAGATGCCGATTCCACCAGGCGCCCAGCAGAGGGCGCTGTGGGGAATCGTGACCTGTGTGAGCCGTCCTGTCCCTCTGACGCTCCGAAGACCTGCCGGGGAGCATGTAAGTATGTATGTATGTGTGTATGTCTATATGTGTGTGTGTGTTTATGTTTATGTGTATGTATGTACTGTGTGACATGTGTGGGGCCGGAGCGCGGTTCCGGCTCCACACATGTCACTGCGGCAGGCCTGATCCGGCAGCACCCTTCACCTGCCGGATCAGGCCTGCCGCCAGTGTGAAAGTAGCCTTAACTGGCTTTTTGTTACAGCTTGTTTACCTAACAATTACCATGATGCCTCATAGTATACCATTTGTCTTGTCAGACATGTGGACAGCTTCTAAGGTTTATGGCGGGTTTACACGGTCTGGTTTTCAGGCAGATTATCAGGGACGAATGTTCCTGCGAACGCTTGTTCCTGCCTGTCTAAAGGTGCAGCCAATCACCTGATGAACAAGCGAAACTGTCATTTGCGCAGGCACAAAAATGATTGTGCGATCTAAACAGCGATATGGTACCCAGAAACAATGCAGCTGTATGAGGACGAGCAATCGCAATAGCCATGTAAATACAGAGCTTCACCCCCACTGAACGAGCAGCCAGTTGTCGGAACGCTTCCTTTCCGATAAGTGGCTGCCTCTCAGCCCATGTAAACCCATCCTTAGAGTGAAGGCTCTGTAATAGGTGCAGTTTATTATAGTGGGTCATCTTATGTAACAGGCTTTTGGGATGTGAATTGTGCCTCTACACCTTCTGTATTTCCGCCCATAGTCGTCCTATGCCAGCAATGGTCCTTCTGCTTTCCTAAAGCAGAGAAACATCTTATCCAGTATGGTTATGGAAATATGTGTCTACATCCTGCCATTAAGGATTAATACCATCTGATAAAATGATGCTGTGTGGTTAGGATATGCTATCACTTTATGATCAGCAGGAACCTGACCTCCTCAGCACTTATTTCTGAATACTTTTGTAATTTCATGTGATTAAAAATTTAGTGTAGTGACTGAGCTATTCAATAGAATGTATCTGTACAGCGCCACCTGCAATTTGTTCTTTTCCTTATTTTTTGTTCACATCACTGAGGGGGTCGCGCAGTTTAGGTCTTCAACTGTCACCAGCCATATCTTTTGTTAGCTGTGGGAGTTACGTTGAAAGCCTGTCAGCCTAAGGTCTCATTCAGAAGGGCGTATTTTTGCAGTTCAGCAAAAAAACGGATTGCATTCCAGATTGCATAGACTTCAATGGAGCTATGTCCTGATTTTCACTGACAAGTAAAGGACATGTTTCATTTGTTTTGCGGAGCCATGGAATGGAAGAAAAGGGCCCATAGAAGTGAATGGGTCAGTAATTAATACGCGATAAAACAGATCCCCATTTTTGCGGATATCATACAGCCGTCTGAATGAGCCCTTAGGCCCCATTCAGACGGCCATATTATTGCGGGTTGCGGACCTGCAATACTACTGGTGCCGCCCGGCGTGTGTTCCACAACGTTGGGAAACACACGGCCGGGCGCCCCATTGAAAATGGCTATATTTGTCCTCTCATGCGGACAAATATAGGACATGTTTTATTTTTTTATGCTGGCTCCGTGTGGCGGCTACCCTCTCTCATAGAGGTGAATGGGGCCGCATCTATTCTGCAGTATTGCGGAATAGATGCAATATTGCGGCATAGATGCGGACCCATTCACATGGTCGTGTGAATGGGCCCTTAGGGTCCATTCACACGTCCGTATGAATGGTTTTGCATCCATTCCGCAATTTTGGGACAGCAAATGATGCGGACAGCACAACATATTCTATCCGCATCCGTAGTTCCATTCTGCAGCCCCGCAAAAAAGTTAGAGCATGTCCTATTCTTGTCCACAGTCACAGGACTTCTATCACAGGGCTGGCCATGTGCGGTGCACAAAATGCGGCACGCACATGGCTGGTGTCCATGTTTTGCGGATCCGCAAGTTGCGGACCGCAAAACACTTGCAGACATGTGAATGGACCCTAAAGAGAATGTAGCTGCACAGGGCAGCATAATAGCTCAGTGGTTATCAGTGGTGCCTTGCAGCACTGGGGTCCTAGGACAACATCTACATGGAGTTTGTATGTTCTCCCCATGTTTGCATGGGTTTCCTCCCACACTCCAAAGAAACACTGATGGGGAACTCGGATTGTGACCCCCTTTGGGGACAATGTGATGATGTGTGTAAAGAGCTGTGGAATATGTCAGCTCTATATAAGTGAGTAAAATAGAATAAATAAAAGAACTGGAGCAATGAATGGGGAGATCTCTGGATCCATGTGAGGTACAGGGCTGGTTCTAGCTTTGTTAGAAAGAGATTCTCATGTACTATACGATGTCTGATTTTCATTTTTAAAATCAGTTTTGGCATACCCCTTTTCAAATGAGGTTTTCAAGAACTTAGATATTGTCAGGATAGGACATCAATATCAAATTGGTGAGGTCCAACACCCAGAACCCCCACAGTCATTGTATTGAGCTGGAAGCAGTGTGTAATGGCTCTGCTGGGGTACTGCATCTCAGCTCACATTCAAGGGAATGATCTGAGCAGCAGTACCCTGGCACTGGAAACTATACCGTGTATCAGGGGCGTAACTACCATAGCGGCAGACCATGCAACTGCTATGGGGCCCAGGGCAAGAGGGGACCCAGTCTTAGTTAGGATTATCTCCTCTTCTACTGGAGGTGAAAACTTTGTCAGGACTCTACCCTCTAAAGATACAACTTTAAGCAAGTGAAGCAGTGGAAAAATGTCCCAAGGGTCACTGAAAATGGTTTAGGCAGAAACCCTTCTGTCCTGTGCGGGGCCTGGTTTGATCCTTGCTATGGGGCCCTTAATTCTCCATGTACGCCACTGCCGTGTATGGAACATATAGGAGTGCCGATACCTTCAGGTCATCAGTATCTGTAGCCTGGACAACCTCGTTAATGAGAAGGTTGTATACCTCAGGAAGCCATTAGCTGTATGAAGTGCTTTCCATATATCTTTCTACTGGAAGTTATTTGTAACCACCTATTACTCATTCTGTAGCTGTAACATTACTAATGAGCTGGCTCGGTCAGTTTTGTAGTGTGACTTTGAATCTTGAATCTCACTATGTCTCAAATGTCCTCTACGCCTCTGTCCAAGTCTTACAATAATCTTTGTTCTCATGCACTGCTGAGGATATGTTCATATTCATCGTAGATACTGGAGAAAGTTAACAATTATGAGATCAGATGGCATGAAACATAAGCCTACATATTTTCTTCTTTGTACGCCTCCCCCTCTGATCCATTAACAATTCCAAGTACTTGACATTGTCTCAGCAGATCGCTGCCAGTGATCTCTGACTCACAAGCTCTTGGCACATGTATTCAGTGTGACTTACTGTAGACTCATCTGTAACTTTATTTATGCTACAATTTTCACTTTCAATTATATCTCCACTTTTTTGGATAAAACTGATAAATGTGCTTCCTGCTGAGTAAGTGTTACAGTTTACAGTTCTAGTAAAGAATGAGTGTTTTCATGGCTTTCAGAGATATTTCACTCAACTTTTCAGGACCTATTATGAACGTCTTCTGATCAATAGAACAGAAAGTTCATGTGAAAAACTAAAACAAGCTGTAATGACTGATCCTTGCGGTTCCTTCAAAGCAATTGCTGACCCATCCGTGGCTTCTTTCACACGTCTCCATCCTTATTCAGGACTTAACCTTGTTTAGGCTTGACGGTTTTAATGACTCTTCAATTTGAATCCATCTTGTGAGCCGCAGGATGTCTACAGAATCACCAAAATTCTTTTAATTTATGAAACACCACATTTAAATAGAATGGGGGGAACCAGGCACAAATGGGGACTCATTGTTTCCTGTTGAAAGCCAACAAAACCAGCATGATTTCTTTGTTAAGTTACTGTTTTTTATATTATAATTCTTGAATTTAATTTGCATTATTCAACCAGCATGTATCGGACATTTGATTTAATAATTAAAATTCAATCAAAAACAGGAAACAAACAAACCATGAATCGATTTGAGATAAACAAGAGGTAGTTATCCCAATAATTGCCCGGCCTAAAGATGCTGCCGGTGCTGGTTCATCAGGTGGAAGCATTGCTGGTGCAGTCACCTAAATCATCGCTTCTGGGCACCAGATCATGCTGTGCAAACAGGCTTCTGCCTCCCAGAAACAATGAATCTGTATATGCTTGTCCCCATACAATGGAGGATTGCTGCATGTAAGTGCAGCTCTCACCTCCTGTAATGAGCAGGCAATTATCAGGAATGAATGGTTAGTTTCTGATAATTGAGTCAACTTGTGTAAAGCGGCCATAATATGAGAACTCTGTAGGAAAAGGTAAAGCAAAGAAAGAACAAATATATGATAAATACAACGCGATCACTATGCCATGACTCGTTCCCGTGCTGTATAGTGGTTTGCCAGTGGAAATTCGTTATTAGACACCACGATCATGTCAAAAGGTTCAGATTACCCGATGATTGAGCATTTGCTTATTCATCGGGCAATTGCCAGGCAATGCAAACTTTTGTTAGCCATTATCTGCAGATAAATCAGACATACAGGCTTAAGTGCACATCTGCCACCAAATTCCTGGTCTACTGGTACAGAGTACTGTATCACCATACCTGGCATATGCCGGACGCCACTGGCGCCCAACAAATCCCACCCTGCCAAAACCTGTGCCTAGCTTTGAAGGGGTTCTGCAGTTCTGTAAAACTGATGATCTATCCTCTGGATCGCTCATTTATTGGCTGATCAGCTGCTCGATTATACGGGTGAATTATCGGAATGAACTTACGCTTTGTTCCCAATAATCATCCCAGATATCGTGCAGTCTAATAGGGCCCTTCAATAAAAGTCCCTATCCCTGCACCACATTTATCATCCAGCCTGAGCCCCTGTGATACATCTGGTGCAGGTCAAAGCAGCCTGACCGAGATTATGCTATCTACAAGCTTGGCTGTTGCACGGCCGTGCCCGTATTGAGGCCTGCAAACAGCGGGTCCGCAATATGCGGGCACCCGCCGTGTGCTCACCTCATCACGGATGCAGACCAATTCACATGAATGAGTCCGCAATCCGGAAGGTGCAGTGTGGAACGGAGGCACGGAAGCACTATGGAGTGCTTCTACAGGGTTTCTCTCCATGTCTCCGCACTGCAAAAAAATAGAACATGTTCTATTTTTTGCAGTTCAGACGGATCACGGACCCATTCAAGTTGAATGGGTCTGTTTCCTTCTGCGGAATCCGCACAGATGTTGCCCGTGCATTGGAGACCGCAAACTGTGGTACCCAATGCGCAGAACGGCGGAGCAACGGCCCTTAGTAAATGTGGCACATTGTGCTATGCCTAGTGTAGGGCATGAAGGGATGGAACATGACAAAGGAATTCACAGAAAACACAAGAGAGATTGGGGTCAAATTTACTAAGCTAAATGCGCCAATTTATCTGGCTCAATGCAAAAAAAAAATAGCCATTGCCAATTATTTTAGCCTTTGCCTTGCAGAAAGAGGTCCAGATGAGTGTTAAAGAGGGCTTGGCTTAGCTGGAAGGGACATAACTGTCATGTGACAAGAAGCACCAAAACTGCATTATAATTTTGCTGCAAAATGAGTCAACCAATAGGTGATATAAATTTAGACAAAAGCGTCTAACATGTCAGGGTGCACCAAAATGTATTATAAAGTGCCATTCACTGTGATACATTTGGTGCTTCTTTAACTCATATATTGTGCTCTATTATTTCACTTTTACCCAGAGTGTCCTTTTAAATATAACTAAACTTGGCAGAGAAGAGGAATGGTCATGAAAATGAACTGGCTAGCTCTAACCAGCACAGCACTATTGCCTGCACAGGGTCCTACATCATGTGCGCTAATGTAGTGTTCATTGATATGCAGGATAGTATTGCTGAATTCACAGTATGGTCCAGTGGTTAGAAGCCTTAGAGGAATTACATCCCTTTTCCTGAGGCTGTAGTGTGAGGAGGAGCGATCACTTCTCATCACCAAAGCAGGCTTCAGTTGGCAAGTGCAGTTAGTTATGCCACATCTAAGCTTGACTTCCAGAGAATTAAAAACTCATTGGATGCATCATGGAACTTTTGTGACTTATTATAGCACACATTAGGGAATTAAATTGCTCCATTCACATGAAGGATAGATTTGGGGAGATAAGATACAGGAAAGAGTCAATTGGGACTGATGGCAGTCTAAGGGACACTGCACTCAGGCTACTTTCACACTAGCGTTTTCTTTTTCCGGTATTGAGTTCCGTCATAGGGGCTCAATACCGTAAAAAAAACGTTTCCGTTTTGTCCCCAATTATTGTCAATGGGGGACAAAACTGAACTGAAGACAACGGAATGCTCCTAAAAGCATTCTGTTCTGTCTCCAGAACGGAGAGCAAACCGCAACATGCTGCAGTTTGCTCTCAATGGAGTTCATGACGGATCCGTCCACAGCACACCACACATGACAGACATGTACACACAGACATACACACAGACATACACACAGACATACTTACATGTTCCCAGCAGCTCCGCACATCACAGGAGGAGGAGGACTGCACGCAAATAGGAAGATTCTCCCTCCAGAAGAGGGCGCTGTGGGGAATCTTCCTATGTGCGCGCTGTCCTCCTCTTCCTGAGCTACTGGGAGCATGTAAGTATGTCTGTGTATGTGTATGTCTGTGTGTATGTCTATGTGTGTGTGTATGTCTGTGTGTATGTCTATGTGTGTGTGTATGTGTATGTCTGTTTGTATGTCTGTGTGTATGTCTGTGTGTATGTCTGTGTGTATGTCTATGTGTGTGTCTATGTGACACGTGTGGGGCCGGAGCGCTGCTCCGGCTCCTCACATGTACTTGCGGCAGCACGGATCCGGCGGCACCCTTCACCCGCCGGATCCGTGCTGCCGCTAATGTGAAAGTGGCCTTACACTGATGTATTAAACAATGAGGCAACCATTAATACCTTATGTTATCTCTCAGTGACATGTTAGAAGATTAACCCATTAATTCTGGACTTAATGACCAGCATAATGTTGCATTTTGCAATGTATGAGGCCTTGTTTTTCAGGCGTCACTTTGGGGAACATATAAGTTGGCGGTTCGTATACATTATGAATTCACTGCAGAATGATCTTTCTGTTTTTCTAAGGTTCACAGTGACTCAACAAAACGGCCCCCTAACAGGGTTGCCAACCTGAATTTTTTTCTGGACAACTTATCCCAAATTCACAACCAGCCAACATTTTTAATGAACAAAATGAAAAACCATAATGAATGAAAAAGATTATAAGTAATCCATGTCTATAGCTCAATGTACTGATGAGAATTCATTACCAGCATTCACTGTGGGCTGTAAAATCATGATAATTACCACCAAAATAATCTACTCACGTACCACCAGCCTCAAAATATTCACGGACACATCAATTTTTATTTACAGACACAGGAAAAAGATTGCTTATTTTTACGGACTGTCCAGAAATTTCTGGACGGTTGGCAACCCAGCCCCCTATATCTATCAGTGGTATTTAAGGGATGAAGTGGTCAGGAATAGGGATAAGCGAACTTCAGTTTTTGAAGTTCGTGTTCGGGTATAAGCTGAATTGCGTTATGGATTCCTTTACCACAGACAATAACTCAATCCCATAACGGAATGCATAAAGGAATGCCTTTAGAGGTAATCTGTTATGCATTCCATCATAATAGAAGTCTATGGCCAGCATAACGATCGATCCGGTTTCCCTTATGCAGGAGAAGAGTTCTGCATAACGGAAACCTGGACGGATCGTTATACAGGCCATAGACTTCTATTATGACGGAATGCATAACAGATTACCTCTAAAGGCATTCTCTTCTGCATTCTGTTATGGGATTGGGTTATTGCCTGTGGTAATGTAATCCATAACGCAATTCACCATATACCTGAACACGAACTTCAAAACTTGAATATTGTATATATTGTATTGCGGATTCGCAATTTGTGGACCACAAAACAGATACAGTTGTGTGCATGAACCCTTAGGGGTTGTCTCACTTCGGCAAATTGCATTTATCATGTAGATAAAGGTATTGTGCTTGTCCATATTGCTTCCTTTGATTCATTTTTCCCTCTCATTATGCACTTCTCGTTTCCATGGTTACAACCACCCTGCAATCCAGCAGCAGTGGCTGTGCTTGCGCACTATAGGGGAAAATGCCGGTTTATGCGTAGTCCCACTGTCCCGGCCACCAGAGAGGCCAGAGCTTCTTCCTATAGTGTGCAAGGACAACCACCACTGCTGGATTGCAGGGTGGTCGTAACCATGGAAAAATGAATCCAGCCAGCAAAGGAGACAATATGGACAATCACAATACATTAGTAAGTGCCTTGTATTAACTTTCTCTACATGATAAATGCTATTAGCTGACGTGAGAGAACCTTTAGTGCACATATAGACAGTGAAGGAGGAAGTTAAAATTTGGTTTGATGTTATTTCTCTTTGCCAGTCTACACAGAGGGAGACCTTGAATTCGAGCTTTTGAACTCTTTGTGTATGTAGTCTACATATTGGGAAAAGTGAATTATTGTGACATACGGGGAAGATAAAGCTGTTGTCAGCTGCTTAACAAGGTTATCAAATATTTCATTTCAGGGATCTGAATAAAAGTAATAGGACAGTTTAAAGCGACTAGCGCAGGCAAGTTTATCATGTGAAATAGCAAGACATGAAACTACTTCTCCGTGTCATTTTGTAAGGGTTTTAGAAGTGTTTGAGGAAGACTAAACCCACAGTTGGCCTAAGACCTCTTTCACACGAGCGATACGGAATGAGTCAGAGTCTGTTCAGGGAAAAAACGATTTTACACACAAGCTTAGGCCTCATGCACACGAAGGTGTGCCGCCGTGCCCGTGCTGCGGGCCGCAAACTGCGGTCCGCAATGCACGGGCACTGACGGTGAGGCCACCGCATGTGGATCGCGATGGGGTCCGCGATTCGCATCCAAGGGTCCGCATCGCAAAAAAGAAGTGCTTGCGCTACTTTTTTGCGGTGCAGAGGCACGGCCAGAAACACCATGGAAGCACACTGTAGTGCTTCCGTGGTGTTCCGATCTGTGCCTCCGCTCCGCATCTCCCGGATCGCGGACCCATTGAAGTGAATGGATCCGTGATGCGGCCTGCACACGGCCGGTGCCCGTTTATTGCGGACCCGCCGTATGCGGACCGCAATACAGGCACGGCCAGCACACGTTTGTGTGCATGAGGCCTTAATCAGTTTTGTCTGTGATTGTGTTCAGTGTTTCAGTTTTGTCCATGCGTCCCCACTGACTTTAGGACGGGTGAGGACGGAACCGTTTGGTATGAGTGTCATACCAAACGATCCGTCCTCATTGACTTACATGCAGATGAGGACGGATCCGCAATGCCTGCGGGCATTGCACACCGGACCCGAGCGTTACAGTGCTCGTAACGAGCACTGCTCGCTCATCTCTAATCCTGACCCATTCATTTCAATGGGGCTTTTCACATGGGCGATTTTTTTTCACGCCTGAGTTCGCCGTTGCGTGCGTGCGTGCCGTTGTCAAAACTGACTGCGATTGCGTGCGAATTGGTGCAGATGCGTGCTGATTTTCCGGAACGCATCCGGACTGAATCCGTGACGCCCGTGTGAAAGAGGCCTAAGGCCGTGTTTCCCTGTGATACCTGGAATCGATTGAATTACACTGACAGTATTATGTCTGTGTAATTCAATAGATTCCAGGTCTCTCAGGGTCACACAGCATTATAAATGTGCGATCTTGTCAGAGGAGCAGAGGTCAGAACGGGACCTCACACTGACACATGCTGCAAGTTTCTCGCATTGACCCCACTTGTCTGTGTGTGACCTAACGTGTTTTCTTATGCGGTTTCTGAAGCCAAAACCAAGTGGGGATCATAAAGAGATCATTAAGAGAGGTAAGTATAACAGGCAAAAATTCTACTTCTATTTTGTGAATCCACGTCTGGTTTTAGCTAGCTTCAAAGCTGCATCAGAAAACTTGAACAATACCTGACCGTGCCTAATATTTATTGGGTCTAGTAGTCTCAATTGCTTCATATAAATACATTAAACCTGCATTTAGTCACCCGTCTCCATCTTGTCACCTTTTCCACACTGTTTTTCTTTCACAGGCCTGGTCTACAATGGTGACCCAGACAGAGAACTTGAGTCACATATTACGGAACCATTCCGAGACTCTACATTCAGGGCCTCTGAAGAAGCTCACTGATCTTATTCGGGAAAAACAGCAGCTGAAAAAGTCATATACTGAACAGTGGCAACTGCTCAGCCAGGATTATTTGAAGGTAATCTATTCCATTCACAAGGAATGTCAATGTACTGTATGGTTATTCTTATTTGATGGTAGAAATGAATTTCCATTAAGTGATTAGAAGGCTGGCATAATGCTGGTGTAATGTCCTGGCACCAGGAAAGGCCTGATTATCTTTCCAGAAGCTGAAATACCAACATTTTAGTTCATAATTCACAAGTCCCGTATATATAACATTTGCTGTGTAAGGTGACAGAATAGGCTTGTGGAGTATATAGTAGTTGAACATGCCTCAAGCATGTGCACCATACTGTATAAATGATGTGCCTAGCCGCCATGTATTTGCATGTTTTTCTTATGGATAAGATCTTTCAGTGTGGAGTTTACCAGTAGAACTATAGCCAGTCAGATATAGTAGAAGGATTTTCTGAAGAGCCTGCAAATATTTGACTTTCCATAAACATAAGCCATTGTGTTTGAACCTGTGACATTTCACCCAGGATTCCCTCTATGACGCAGAGCTAAGAGCTGTCGGCAATCAGCGGCTCCAGCTCTGGCTGACTCCAGCCATCCATGAATTGCTGCCTGTGCTGTTACATGTAACTTTCCATGGCAAAGTCAGCTGGAGTTTCATTAGATAACCCCTTTAAATGGTATGACAAGTTTGAGGCAATCAAATTAAACAAGATAAGGTGTGAAGTACCCTTCACTGGTTGCTTACAAAGTTATGCCAGCAAAAAAAGAACACCGCTTGCAGTATGTAGAAGACATCTTGTTAGCAGGCCATTACGCTCTAATATACATGTATTTAAAATTCTGCTCATATACCGTCCTTAGGCTACTTTCACACTAGCGTTAATATTGTCCGGTATTGAGATGCGTCATAGGGTCTCAGTCCCGGAAAAAACGGTATTGTCCCCATTCATTGTCAATGGGGACAAAACGTAACTGAACAGAACAGAGTGCTCCAAAATTCGTTCCGTTTAGTTGCATTCCAGTACCGGAGAGCAAACCAAAGCATGCTGCAATTTTCTTTCCGTCCTGGGATGCAGAGCAAGACGGATCCGTCATGACCCACAATGCAAGTCAATGGGGACAGATCCGTTTTCTCTGACACAATCTGACACAATCGAAAACGGATCTGTCCCCCATTGACTTTCAGTGGAGTTCATGACGGATCGGTCTTGGCAATGTTAAGTATAATACAACCGGATCCATTCATGACGGATGCAGATGGTTGTATTATCAGTAACAGATGCGTTTTTGCTGAACCCTGCTGGAAAGTAGCTTAAGGCACCATGCACACATCCATGGAGCACGGTCCGTGAAAACCCGGACTGCCCTCCTACTGAGTGCACGAGCGCACGGCGTCATTGCTTGCTATGATGCCGTGCACTCAGCAGGAGGGCAGTCCGGGTTTTCATGGACCGTGCTCCACGGATGTGTGCATGGTGCCTTGGGCTAGTTTCACACTAGCGGCAGCAGCTCCAGACCTACAGCAGCTCCGGACACTACAGGAGGAGGAGGACGGCGCGCACAATGGGAAGATTCCCCACAGCGCCCCCTGCTGGAGGGAGATGAGGAGGCTGAGAGGGAAAAGTGCAAGGTGACGGATCCGTCATGAACTCCATTGAAAGTCAATGGAGGATGGATCCGTTTACTAGTGTGTCACACTGAACGGATCCGTCCCCATTGACTTGCATTGTGGGTCATGATGGATCCGTCTTGGTGCGGATCCCCGGGACGGAGAGCAAACCACAGCATGTTGCGGTTTGCTCTCCGGTCTGGAGACGCAGGCGAACTGAACGGAATGCTTTCAGGAGCATTCCGTTCTGTTCAGTTCAGTTTTGTCCCCATTGACAATGAATGGGGACAAAACTGAAGCATTTTATTCCGGTATTGAGCCCCTATGATGGAACTCAATACCGGAATAAAAAAACGCTAATGTGAAAGTAACCTTAGGCTACATTTTTTTCAACCGGCAGAGGATCTCAAAACCTGATGTAAACTGATCAGTTTTGTCCCCATTCATCGTCAATGGGGACAAAACTGATCAGGATGCATCAGTATGTATCAGTTTAGTTCAGCTGTGTTTTGGGGCCAGAAACACAAAACCACTACAAAAAAAAAAAAAGTATCAGGCGCCCATTGACTTACCAGTGTAGTAGCCCGTTTGCACCAGGAGAATGGAATAGCTTATCGATCAGTCCTGTGTGATACATCCATGAGCTAACTGAATAGGACTAAATATGGCGTCAGTCATGTGACCTCTGTCATTCAATTAGCAACATCCACGGACAAACTGAATAGCAATAACGGCAGAAAAATTATTTTTTATTAACCTCCTAACAGTCACAATTGGAAAAACCCTCCCAAAAATGTCACTTTTTTATTGTAAATTTTGAATGTGTGTTTGAAGTACATCTTGTTGGCGCACAACTCAGGGGCCAATATTATATTCTTAACCCTTAGGGACATAATTAATTTTAGCCTTAAGGACCAATACTATTTTCCCCCTAGCAGTCATAACTTTTTAATTTTCTCTTCTAATTTTGTTTTTAATTTTGCAGGATTAGTTGTAGGTTTTTTAGGAATCATTTTGGGGTATATATAGTATTTTAAATTACTTTAATTATTTTATTTTTAGGGGAAAAGATTAAAAAAACAGCAATTTTTACATTACTTTGTGGAATTTATAAAAATAATATCATTTTATTATGTGAGTCAGTACACTGATGATAATACCACATTTCTATATAATTTTTACTATTTTTCCTTTCCTCCTGCAGGCTTTAAGCTCTACAACTGCTCCCTCTCCTCCTCCAGACTGAAGAGGAGGGGGCAGCTGCTTTAACTGCTCATATCTCTGGTTTGGTACCAGCTAGAGATATGTATTGTTTGAAAGCATTCCAAGCTTTCAAACAATGCCTGAATGACAGCAATATCTTCAGTACTTGGGAAGATATCACTGTTAGAAATTGAGGTGCAGTGAATAAAGCTGAAATTGAAAGTAAAAGTAGGTTTTACCTGTGATTATTCAAATTTCCACGTTTGCCTAGGGACCTGGAACATTTTCTCTGAGAACGCACCCGACAGGACACATCTCTGGGGTGATAGCTACATGTGTGAAAGGCCAACTCTGGTAAATCTCTGGACCTGATAATCCAGTTTAGGTGAAAACAGCTTAACAGTAACATCTCCTGTTTAGCTTGGACTAATGCTGTCATTGTGGTCTTGTATGAAGGCCTGGAATCCCATGCTTCTAGCTTCTACCAATCAGGAGATATCAGCGGCTAAAGCAGCCTATCCCCCTCCACGTTCTGCCCAAGCTCACCTCCAGCAGAACAGTTAGGTGGTTAATCTGGTTACTGCAACAACTTCTTCACCATAAAATATGGTTTCATTTATTACAGAATGAAGTGATGAGGGATCTTTATAATACAAGCTTTTCGTATTGTATAAATTACTAACTAATGTGTACCTCTGGCTTTTCATCCTATAGACGACCCAACATGAGACTGAAAACCTGAAGAGTCAGTATCGTAGTAAAGTAAAAGATACAATACAAGCCAAGAAAAAGTATCAGGAGGCAAATAAAGGTAATTTCACTGCAAATATCCAAGATTCATGTTGGCTCCCAGTCTGATTGCCAGCAGCAGATTGATTTGCTCTTTGAAGGGATTGTCCAGTTTCATGCTATTGATGAGCTATCTTTAGGACAGGTCATCAGTATCTGACTGGTGGGGGTCTGACTCCCTCCACCCTCGCTGATCAGCTATTTGAAGGGGTCACAGCACTGGTGCTAGCACTGCTCCCTCTTTAGTGTTTACCTGCATGGCGTGTGCTTTGTAGCAGTAGTGCATTGTAATTACAGCTTCCTCTCCCATTCACTGATGTGTGTGGGGACATACCCAGGGTAATTGTATTATTTCATGCATCCAGATAGCTACTTTAATTATCTAGTGGTGAATTTGGTTTCTTTATTTTTTTACTTCAGTCACCAAAATGTGAATCCGAAACCAATTAATTTGTATCCTCTGATTCTATTCACTCATCTTTCTTTGTTTTTTACTACTCACTTGATCCAGTCTGTTATCTGCAATAGTCTAGAGCAGGTATACTCAACTGGCGGACCACGGTCTGAATCACGACCGAAGACGTCAGCTGTCCATACATGGGGCACACCTTTGAGCAGAGAGCTGTGCATCTGTCCAGGCGCACAGTCCAATACTTTGGATTTCATCTTCACACAGTGATTTCAACAGTGAGAGGTTCCCTCTGCTGCAGTAACATTTTAGCTCCAAAGCACCTTTCAGTGGCACAATTGCTTTTTTCCCATAATCCAAATCTAAAATAAAATAAATGCTGATCAAGTCCAGCTGATTTTTGCGAGATGAAATGTACTGTACTTTTCATTGGTACAATTATAGGGTACATATTATGTATTATGTATTTTGTTTTGTTTTTTGGGGGGAGGGGAATCCGAAAAAATTAACTCTGCTAATACTTTGAATGCATCTGGAATGTGACCAAAAACCACCCTGACATAGAGATTGGTGCAGTTTTAAAGTATTGTAGCTGAAATCAGATTCATTTATAATGTCTGCACAATATGCAGGATGTTGACAGATCTCCTTGTCACTAATAAAAATGAAAATGCTCTTAGCTTCAGCCATTTAAACAGCTGGCCCTGTTTTTCGGCCTTATGAAACAGAAAGTAGCAGGGCTGTATGACCGTGCAGATGCACAGCTGTAAGTACCCCTGAACTAAACCTTACTTAACCCCTTCAAGCGACAGCCAGTTTGGACCAAATGTCGGACCCCCATTTTTCAAATCTGACGTGTCACTTTATGTGGTAATAACTTTGGAACGCTTTTACTTATCCAGGCCATTCTGAGATGCTTTCTCACATATTGTACTTATACTTGTAAATTTGAGTCAAAATATTTCACCCTTATTTATGAAAAAATACCAAATTTACAAAAAATTTAGAAAAGTTAGCAAATTTCCAAATGTCAATTTCTCTACTTTTAAAATACATAGTAATACCTCCAAAAATAGTTATTACTTTACATTCCCTATGTGTCTACTTCAGGTTTGGATCATTTTGAAAATTACATTTTATTTTTTGGGACGTTAGAAGGCTTAGAAATTTAGAAGCAAATCTTGAAATTTTTCACAAAATTTCCAAAACCCACTTTTTAAGGACCAGTTCAGGTCTGAAGTCACTTTGTGAGGCTTCCATCATAGAAACCACCCAAAAATGACCATTTTAGAAACTACACCCCTCAAGGTATTCAAAACTGGTTTTACAAATGTTATTAACCCTTTAGGTGTTCCACAAGAATTAAAGGAAAATGTAGCCAAAATTTCCGAATTTCACTTTTTTGGCAGATTTTCCATATAAATCCTTTTATTCCGAGAATAAAGCAAGGGTTAAATGCCAAAAAAAACTCAATAATTATTACCCTGATTCTGTAGTTTACAGAAATGTCCCATTTGTGATCGTAAACTGCTATACGGGCACACGGCAGGGCGCAGAAGGAAAGGAACGCCAGGGCAGATTTCACTGGAAAAATTTGAAGTTGCCATGTCACATTTGATGCACCCCTAGAGTAGGAAACTCCAAAAAACTGACCCCCATTTTGGAAACTACGGGATAAGGTGGCAGTTTTGTTAGTACTATTTTAGCGTACATACGATTTTTGGTAGCTTTATATTACACTTTTTGTGAGGCAAGGTAACAAAAACTAGCAGTTTTGGCATTGTTTTTATTTTTTGCTATTTACAACATTCATCTGACAGGTTAGGTCTTGTGATATTTTTATAGAGCAGGTCGTTACGGACGCGGCAATATCTAATATGTATACTTTTTTTATTTATTTAAGTTTTACACAATATTTTTGAAGCACAAAAAAAAAAAACATGTTTTAGTCTCTGAGAGCTGTAGTTTTTTTATTTTTTTGGGCGATTGTCTCAGGTAGGGACTCATTTTTTGTGGGACGAGATGACGGTTAGCTTGGTACTATTTTTGGGGCATACGCTTTTTTGATCGCTTGGTATGAAATTTTTTGCGATGAAATGTGACAAAAAATGGCTTTTTTTAGACAGTTTTTATTTTTTACGGTGTTCACCTGAGGGGAGAGATCATGCAATATTTTTGTAGAGCAGGTTGTTATGGACATGGCAATACCTAACATGTATACTTATTTTTATTTATTTAAGTTTTACACAATAATATCATTTTTTAAACAAAAAAATCATGTTTTAGTGTCTCCATAGTCAGAGAGCTGTAGTTTTTTTATTTTTTGGGCGATTGTCTTAGGTAGGGGCTCATTTTTTGCGGGACGAGATGACAGTTTTATTGGTACCATGGCTAAAATGGCTGTTTTGGTATAGCTTTTTTTAAAAAAAAAAATTTTGCATACATCTGACGGGGTGGACCATGTGATGCTTTTATAGAGCCGGTCGATACGGATGCGGCGATACCTAATATGTGTACTTTTTCTTTTTTTTTTTTTACTTTTTTTTTACTTCATTTGGGGAAAAAGGGCGCTTTTTTTTACTTTTTTTTAAACTTTTTTTTTTTTTACTTTTACTTTCTTTTTACACTTTTTTTTTTTTTTTTACATTTTTTTAAATTTATCAAGACCCATTTGGATCTTGAAGATCCAGTGGGCTTGATGGCTATACAGTGCATTGCAATAGTAATCTATTGCAATGCACTGTATCAGTGCTACACTAAGGCTGATCAGACCCTGAGGGTCTAATCAGTCTTAGGTACATGGCAGCCAGGACGCTTTTGTAAAGCGTCTGGTTGCCATGGTAACCATCGGGCTGCTGCCATTGCAGCAGCGGCGGCCCGATGGCAGAGAGAGGGAGCTCCCTCCCTCTCAACCCCATGGATGCCGCGGGCGGCTACCGACCGCAGCATCTATGGGGTTAAACAGCTGAGATCGGTGCCAGCACCGATTTCAGCTGTAGCAGCAGAGTGTGAGCTGTAATTACAGCTCTCACACTCTGCTGATGGCAGCGGCTCCGATCCTGAGCCGCTGCCATCAAAGATAACAGCGCAGGAGGGGGCCACTACAAAGAGGAGGGAGCCACTATAAGAGGAGGGGGCCACTACAAGGGGTGAGGGGAGCGCATCCTACCTGGTTTCAGCCTGAAACCGGCATTTTAACATTGAAGCGCTGGATAGGTTAGTCTGCAGAGACTAACCAATCGGAGCGCTTGCCGGCAAGGGACCACTCTGATTGCTCCCTTGCCGGCTTCCCCGAGGTCTCTGCTCTCCGGGAGAGCGGAGACTCCGGGGCTGTGACACTTTATAGTGTCACAGTCCCGGTAAGCAGTTTGGAGGTAACTGCACGTCCAAATGCCGCAACTTACTTGCACTTTGGACGTACAGTTACGTCCAAATGTGCCAAGGGGTTAAAGAGGACCTGTCACCACAAAATGCAATCTTCAGTAGAGCAGGAGACGCTGAGTGGATTGATATATATTTTTATGGGAAAAGATTCAGTAAAACCTGTCATCGATTCATATCTTTGCGTTTTCCACCTCCCGTGAATACCTATCGGTACAGGAGGGAGGAGTTAGTGACTGATATCATTGTGTGTATAAGTGTACATACAGAGATAGCTGTCAGTCACTGATAACACCTCCTCCCTGTACTGATAGCACTTCACAGGAGGTGGACAATGCAAAGATATAAATATATAAATTACAACTTTTACTGAATCTTTTCTCACAAAAATATATATCAATCTGCTCAGTTCCTGTTGCTGTATAACATGGTGCTTTCAGATTGTATTGCATCTTGTGGCGACAGGTCCTTTTTACAACTTAAAATATACCTATTGTCCCAACTCCTGTGCAGATTAATTCCATAATGTATGTTGAAAGGGGATAGAGCTTAGTTTTTCTGATACAGAGCTTCAAGTCCTCACACGACCGCATGGAGCCATCACTAAGAGAAGATTCACAGCTTATTGAAGACAGTTTTGTTACTAAGTTCAGTATGAGCTATTTAAATTCATCTTCAGAAAGCTTCCCTTAGGCCCTTGTACGTCTCTCTTATTTGTGTACTGTACTGTGGTGTGTACACTATAATATTTTTAAGGATAATGTTCCCACTCTATACATGTAGGAGAAGATCTGCCATACATTTTCAGTTGGTGAGAGTTTAACTAGTGGACCCCACAAAAACTGAAAACTGTCCTCTGTTTGCAGGAGAAAGTGGCTGCATTTTCACTGTCAGTCTCAATGCTACTGAATAGGCGATATAAAAACACCTGAGCACTCTCACTTATCTCCTTATACTATATGCTACATCAGCAGCTCATGCTTGCAAGCACAGGCACCTTTCCACTCATCCTTTGTCTCTTCATTGAACCTCACCTTCTTTTGCAGTGCTGCAAGGGTTAATACCGTCTTTGGCTCTGTGGGCTGCTAGGCTGTTTGCAATTTTCCAATCGGCTTCTGCTGTATATGCTATGCTGTTTGACTCGCTCTCTGCCTGAGCAATAGGTTCACTAGTATGCTAATTCCTGTTAAGGTGTGCTGTCTCTGATTGTCTGCTTGTGCACTGACTTCTGCCCGATTCCTGGACCTTTGCCTGTTTACCGTACTGACCCTGACTTTAGACTGTTTCAAGGATATGCAGAAACTCTGCCTGCTCTGACCTCTGCCTGTTTCTATGAATTCTATGAATGTGTCTGTGACCCCTGTGGGTCAGCTGTCAACCACAACAGGACTGCACCAGGAGGTAGCGATCTGGTGACTCCCCTGAAGCAAAGTTCAGATTCCTGTATAAGAGTCAGTTCCAGGGGACTGCTCGGATACTGCACATAAATTGAGCCCTAAGTCAAACCATTTGGTTGGCACAGTGGCTCCACATCCCCTGATCGTTACACTACATATGTTCGGCCCCTTTTCCATTGCAGAGTGGGGAAATCGAATGATGGGCTATTGTTTACCACCACAGTTCTAGACTTTAAACCTGTTATTTAGCAAAAGGTTTTACCAGGGATCAGCCACCTTCGCACTCCAGCTCTTTTTAAACTACCACTTTATAGGGCCGGTGCTAGTCAGCTCCTCGGAATAGTGCCAGAGGAAGCCAGATGACATTGTAGCCTTATTCCAAAAATATAAGAGATATCTTTACTTTTATACAGAGGAGAAAATGTTGCCCCTTTGTCTCTGAATCCGCGGCGCTTCCTTTTCTGGGTGGAATGATGTCATTGATGCCTGCCCTCTGTGAATCTGTGCTGCTTAGCAGACAGCAGCAGATCTAGAGCACATGCACCGGGTTTGTGAGCCACAGCACAGGAGCCAGAAGATAGGGCAAGATGAAATGTCTTGGGAGGTTGGAGTGTACTGAGCACTGGTGTATTCCTGTAGTGGTGCTCCTAGTACTACAGCCAGCCCCTTCGCTGCTCCAACTAGCTAATTTGCCTAAATATAAAAGTAATAATATCTCTGCAGCAGAGCATGTTAAAAACAAAGGAAATACATTGTTTTAATCAGCATGATCAGGGTTGAGGCAGTAAGGTTGGTTTAATAGGTTTGATTATACTGACATGTGCTCTTTAAAGGATTCTCTCGGCTTTTAATATTGATGACCTATCCTCAGGATATGTCATCAATATCAGATTGGCGGGGGTCCGACACCCGGTACCCCCGCCTGTCAGCTGTATGAAGGGAAGGCGCACTCAGTGCACGCGTGTTGTCTCCCTTCTTTCTTCCTGTTCACCTTAGACATAGAAGCAGCAAGCAGGAAGAGAGGAGGGAGACAGTACGGGGTAGAGCTTTTCTTTATTATTCTCATTTGACTCTCACCTTTCTCCTGGGGTCATAGTCCAATGTAGCATGAGTTTTCTCATATAGTGGCAGTATGGTTATAATGGCTTTTCTGGCTTTAAGCTGTGCAGTGAAATCCTTCACTCTCGATCTGGACACTACGGTGGTTTCCTGAATCCCACAACACCATGTTGGATGTACTGCACCCAGATCTATAGGAATAGGTATAGGAAAAAACACTGCGAAAAACCTCACAGCATTTAAAATTCACTGTATTAAAAATATAACATATCTCTCCAACTGTAGTATGCTTATCCAGTTTTGCCCTTCCTCCTGGGTCATATCCACAGATTTACACATTCCCACTTAAATATGCACAAATCCTCTCCTTGTCAGGTGAAAGTTGAAGAAGAAGCTTAAAAGGTTGTACTTAATACAACTGAAATGAAAGGTATATTAAAAATACATTAAAAAGCAATCACAGTTTTTTTTTATGTACACATAACCCACCCAATTAAAACGTATTTATTCCAAATAAAACAGTGCAGGACGGGATCTATTTACATGTCTGGGGGAAATAATTCTTGTATCATATAAGGTTTGGAAAAAGTTTACTAAGACCAGCTGTTCATATGCCGGTAATAGTATAAAGTTTGTTGGTGCAAGATGCACCAAAATTATTATAAGAGGCAGTGGCGTAACTACAACTGACTGGGCCCCACAGCAAATTTTTGAACGCTTGTTGCAACCCCCAACTCACGTGCAACCCCCATTCCTGTGGCTAATCAAGACTGAACTCAAAAACAAGCCGCTCCTCCTACAGTGTCACTGTATATAATGTCATTGTATAATACTGTTGAGGGGCCCCTGACAATAAAATCTATTAGTCTTCCTCCTTAGGGGGGCCCCTTGTGGGTGGGCCCCAAAGCAGTCACTTCCCCTGCTTCCCCTATAGCTACGCCCCTGATAAGAGGCACATGTTACTTAATAACTTAATAAGTTTTCTTGCGTAAGTAAGGGCATCTGCCATCACTGAAATGCTGAAGCCCATAGTGCGTATCATTTCTGCAAGGAAGATGAGTCAGATGAGGCTCGGTGCCTCCGCCTTCCCTGCCTGCAGACAGTGTTTTACAGGCTTCTTTCCGATGCATAATGTAAAAGAAACCTATCAATGATCCTCCAGAGGCGGGGAAGGGTGGGGCAGGGAGCAGCATTGGACTCATCGGTGTTGCAGTGCTGGCACATGCTGTGGGCTTCGGCAGGTCAGTACTCTAAAAGTCCTGAATGCCATCAAAGCAGTGAGAAACCACTGAAATGAGCTGATAGGGTCCCTTTAAATCTGTTGGGCCGCGTAGGTCCCAACTCCTCCTGCTCACGCCCTGTTTGGTTTGTATATAAAATGATGAGCATAGCATAAATGCCCATCAAGTTGATAAAATTTTTGTGCTAGAAGAGGTTTGCGCCAAAACTTGCAACTTTTATGCACCAGAAAGCTGTCATAGAGACCTTAAAAAGGTTGTCTAAGATAATAAAAATTTCAGATAAGATCTCCTATAGCTTAAAATAAAAAATGATGTTATACTCAATCCTTTCTCTGGCACTGTTCTCTGCAGGCACTAGTCCAGTCCTCCTCTATGGCACGTCAAAGCTGCAGCAATCACTGTCCTCAGCGTTTTCAGTATATTAGTAAGGCACCATTCATACAACCCTATTTTGCGGAGACCCATTCATTTCAAAGGGGCCACAAAAAATGCGGACAGCACACCGTATGCTGTCCACATCTGTATGCCCATTCTGTGGCCCTGCAAAAAAAAAAAAATGGCCTATTATTGTCCATTTAGCAGACAAGAATGAGCATTGTTTTGTCCAGAAAAAAATGGATGTGACAAGGACGTTACACAGAGGTCATCCCTCTTTTGCAGATCCGTGTTTTGCGGACCGTAATCAGGTTACACAATTGATGGTGACTGCTATTTTCAATATAGCTACTGCTACTGTATATGTCTCTTTAAAGTGCATTTTAGTGTAAATCTTGCAGCCGTCCATAAAAATGTCAGTTGTGAAAAAACACACATTGGGGCAGATTTACTAATCCTCCAGATGGTGTAAACTTAAACAGGCTGTCTACACATGCACCATATTTATCACAGAGTCTCATGGTAGAGGATAAATCTGACCCATGGTTAGACCCCTTTGTCTAACTTTATACCAACTATTGTTTGGTTTGTTGGAGACAGAAGTTTGCACTAGAATTGTGGAACATTTTGGCCGTACTCCATTCTCATAAAACCAGACCTCTCTTCCTAATAGGCTACACCCTTTTCTGGCTACATGAAGATAATTTCTCTAAACCTAGATTCAGCAAATTGCACCACAGTTTGACTCAATTTACTCCAAAACCTAGGTGCATTCACATTAGCAAATGTATTGCATTGAATTGTTGCTCATGACAGAGTAATGATTCCTTTCCCACACCAAAAGACATTTAGATATGATCTATGTATCATCTATATATCTTCACCAGTTTTTTTTGACCCACTAGGCGTTGTGCCAATACTTCTCCTTCCACATTATCATAAGCAGGGTGGCTTAATGAGTGTGGGGTTGCAGAAGTTTGCTCCTATCGCTTTCTCTGTCATTTGCAAGTAGTATTTCATCAGGATCCCATTGACTATAATAGGTGTTATACCGGTGGTGTGCTCATTGGTGTCTCTCCTCCCCCAGTAGGCAGTCAGCGCATGCTTTTGACAGTATAGACGAGAGGGAAAAGCTTTTTTACAATATATATAGGGAAAGATATACACATACTTTATATATAACAGTCCCTATATACTGTAGAACTGCATCTTCCTGCCTTCTATTACTGTCAGTAGTGATCTCTGACTGCCCACACTTCTGCATCTCCATATTGGATATGGATATGCCTGTAGGAAGGGAGGCAGGCTGGGAGCATCATAACTGCTCGGTACTTGCACTTTGCAGAACAGTGAAGACTGATTTTCTTAGCAATGCCTATGTAGAGGGCACTCCCAAGGGACAAAAGGGGCAACTTCAGTGCTAGTTTATGGTGGGGTAGGGCATACTGAATGCATGTTATATCGCTTATTATTTTCTGTACGTGCTGCTCCGTCCCCCCGCTGTGCCCCCTTCTGGTTTCCCACCTGGTATGTAAATCCATACCATCAGTATAGGGAGAAGGAGACGACTGGGTTTCTCAAGGGGTGTCTCCTTGTCCCTGGCTGTGAGCTGACCAACAAGGCCGTCTCCTCCTCCCTGTACTGATGGTATGGATTTACATGCCAGGTGGGAAAGCAGTACAGGGGGCACAACGGGGGACAGAGCAGCGCATAGAAAAAAATAAATAAGCGCAATATCACATGCCATCAGTATTCCGTACACAGCCAGCTATTTGTATGGTAATGTCAAGACCGGTGAAAGGTCCCCTTTAATACAAAAGTAGAGAGTCGTCTAATAAAGTTTATTACAAAAACATTTGTTATCATTTCCACTACTACAAAAAATGACGATTACACTTTATATAGGTCATTTTCTGATGACATACTCCTTTTAAAAAGTTAGATCAGAGCTTATCTCTAGAGCAAGAGACCTAATACACGCTTTACAGTTGTAAGCATAAGACGGAATCTTGATAAGCTATACTTTGTCATATCAAATACGAGAATAGCCTATCCTATATCAAACATATACACAATCAGTAACCTTTCATGTTCCTTCAAGGTATGAGAGGTAAGAATTCCTCTACAATAAGATATCTTCACTCATTTTACGCTTTATCTTGCTGGTTATCATAAACTGAGTATTATTATGTCTTTTTCAGACAAAGAGCGAGACAAAACTAAGGAGAAATATGTAAAGAACACTTGGAAACTACACACTCTCCACAACCAGTATATCTTGGCAATCAAAGCTGCTAAGCTGCACCAGGAGCACCACTACAGTCTGAGCCTTCCCACCTTACATGAGTCTATGCAGACCATCCAGGAGAAGATGGTGTCCATCCTGTAATCAAAACTTTGATGATTTACTTGATAACTATACAATTGTTTGTATTGTCTGTTTATGCAAAGAATTGAATATTTTTATTTGCTGTTTTTTTCCTTTTGGACAGTTTTGCATATTTAAACAATAAACCTACAGAAAATATTCAATAGGCACCTTATAGAGAAAGAAACTGAGGCAGATTTACTAATCCTGTATATGGTGAAGGCTGTCTAGATCCACATTTATCACCGGGCCTCATACTGGATAATAAATCAGGTGCAGGAATAGACACTTTAGTCTAACTCCATATCAATTAATGCTTAAGTGCCAGAATTGTGGAGCAATTCTAGTGTGAAATGTTGAATCATAGGCCAAGTCTTCTTTCCCAAGAAGCCACTCAACCTTGCTGCTAAGCCCCACCTACTTTTTGACCAAGTCTGGAAAAAATTGCAGAAACCCCATTAAAAGTATTAGGCTACTTTCACACTTGCGTTTGCAGGATTCGTTTGTGAGATCCATCCAGGCTCTCACAAACGGATCCGTCATGATAATACAACCGTCTGCATCTGTTCTGAACGGATCCGTTTGTATTATCTTTTACATAGCAAAGACGGATCCGTCTTGAACTCCATTGAAAGTCAATGGGGGACGGATCTGTTTTCTATTGTGTCAGACAAAACTAATCCGTCCCCATTGACTTACATTGTGAGTCATGACGGATCCGTTTGCATCAGTTTATTCATGCGGACACCAAAACGCAGCAAGCAGCTGGCAGCTCCAAAACGGAATAGAGACTGAACTAAAGCAAAACTGATGCATTCTGAACGGATCATTTTCCATTAAGAATGCATTAGGACAAAACTGATCAGTTTAGGACCGTTTGTGAGAGCCTGGGCGGATCTCACAAACGGATCCTGCAAACGCAAGTGTGAAAGTAGCCTTTACTGGGGTGGAATTGTAAAAAAAAAACAAAAAACACTATTACATCTTTGCTTTACAGGATTCGTTTTTACAATGTCCACTGTGCAGTAAAAAATTACGCTGCCTGTATTCTGCTGTTCAGTACAATTACAGTGATACTGATTTATATAGTTTTTTATGTTTTAATACTTTAAGAAAAAAAACACCATATTCTGACCCCCTTAACTTTTTAATATTTTCATCTGTCTATGTATGACGTTTTGATCACGTTTTATTCCATGTCAGTGGGTAGGTAAAGTGTCCAAAAATGGTGATTTGGACATTTGGATTTTTTTGCTGCTACTGCATTCACTGTACTGAATAAATACTTTTATATTTAAATAATTCAGGCATTCATACCAATGATGTTTATTCATAATTCAGGCATTTAATACCAATGATGTTTAATCTTTTGTTTATGTTTATATGTAAAATGGGGAAAATAATTTTTACCTAACTTTTGTTTTTAATTCCCCCCTATGGGACTTAGGACTGTTAGATACCATAGACTGCAGTAATATACTTTTGCCAACTTTGGGAAATTGCTATGCTCCTGTTAAGCCCCTTCCTGAGGCAGGGCTCAGTAGGAACTTTACTATGGCTGGCCTAGAAGCCTCCACAAAGCCATAGAAACCAAATGGGCCCCTCAATCTCATAGCTGGCCTTTGTGCTTTGGAGGGAGCCTTCTCCCTCAAAATGACTGTTCAGATGCCATGATCACAATTGATCAGCATGCATCCACTGTCTATGGCATCAGCTCACTTCTGAATGGGCACCATTTTTAAAGACCCTACATCAACCCTACATATACAGTGGATGTCGGGAGGGCCTTTCAGGAGTCTTTGTTACTGTGATTTGTGCCAAATTTATCAAATGTTGTGTGATAATAAATGTGGTGTATCTTTATCTAACACTTCTGTCTTGAGATGTTACTCCACTTTCTAAACCATCCCTTTATTGGAGTAAAATTGCCACTTCATAAATCAGGCTTAAATCAGTTTGACAGGCTAACAACACCACATTCCCACTTTGTAAAAATGTAAAATGTCACAATTTTCTAACACACAAATAAATATTGTATTTATGACATTTTGTAGCCAGAATTCTGGAGTGCATGGTTGGCATTTACTGGTCTTTAACCTGTTGGAGGACATACAAGGTGTTATAACTGGAAGAGAATAATAAGATGGCTATAGCAAACTCATGGGGGCGAGATCTCAGAAAGCTTTATCTGAAAACACTTCCATGTGGCTGTTCTTCAATAGAATATCAGCTTCTTTTATTCTTAAGAACCTAAATCATTTAGGAGAGTTTATAGAAGGGTTCAGGGTATAGACTATACCTGCCTGCATATGTTAACAGCAGAATGTGTCTTTTATTTTCTTCCCTTTCTCTTGTTCTTTAGCAAAGACATCATGCAAGAATACCACAAAATCACAAGTCTTGTACAAGAGGAAATAGCGGCTGTTCATCATGAGATAAATAATGCAATACTAAGCATCAGTCCATGCCAAGAGTATGACTACTTCATCCAGATGAACAGGTGGATAACTAATTAGAATAATAATATATAGTTAGGGAGCCTGGTATTGTGATCTGTACTATGTACCCACAGTAAAGCCAATGTATTATCCTGCCCATTAACAGGCTTTTCCAGTTCTGTGTGAGTAAAGCTTAATTACTGTAGAATGGAACATTTCCCAACTTGTTTCAGTTCCACTTCCTCATCGTTTTCAAGATCTCTGCAAGCTGTTAGTAAATAGAAACATTCTTGTTTGAATTTCAGGTACATCCACACAGAATGTATTCACTGTGGTTTTGTCACTGCTTATATGCTCGCTGCAGATTTGCAGTGTTTTATACTACCATCAAAGTATGAAATTTAAGAGATCTCATCCACACACTTTGAAAATGGCAGCGTAAACTGACCTGTGATGCAGATTTTAATCCACAGTATGTCAATTTATGCTGCAGATTTCGGCTTCTTTCACACATCAGTGAATTGCAGACGTATGATATCCTTGGTCTCCCCAGACCTTTCACGTATTCACACATCAGTGGTTTTCCACAGACATGGTGACACCACACAAGCCTGCCCTGTTTTTCTCCAGGATTACGCATCCCTCACACACTTTATAGTCTATGGGTCCATGAAAACCACAGACACAACACAGATGCCATCAGTGTTTGGTCAGTGGTTTTCTTGGATCATTGCTAAGAGATACTCTGGAAATTCATTTGCATCCTAGCAGTGTCTGTGGAATACGGATGACACATGGAGGGAAAAAAATGGACACACTGACCAAGCCCAGATTCTTCACAGATGTCTTCATGGATGAACCACTGACCATCTTGTAATGGATGTCAAAATGAATACTTACACGTGAAAGAGCTCTTCCACTGCACTGCAAATTTCACAAGGGGGGGCCTTCCACATGCAGAATTTCCTCTTTGGTATTGAGGCAAGATGGAAGCAAATGGGAATTCCACTGCAGACAATCTGGCCCATCTGGTCATACCGTTAGAGGGAATGTAGGGTGTGCATTCATGTATGTATTATATGAAAATACTCTTTACAATGTTGTTAGTTAAAGTGGTAAAGAGTAGAGTCTTAAAGATGTTTCCTGGAAATATACCTTAAAGGGTTCTCCGGGAATTAAGAAAATGAAAATACTTAAATATTACTTCATTATAAATATATTCCCAAATACCTTACATTAGTTATTATGGCTCGTATTGTCTGGGGAGCAATCATTAGGAGAAACAAAATGGCCGCTGTCCTATTAGTACACACAAAACCTGTCCTAATCACACAGCAGGACAAGTTACTTCACAACACTGAGGTAAAGAGCTGCCTCATCCTCCTCTCTTACTTGTCAAGGATTATTATCCCAAATACAGATGATAAGATCTTTAGCTGAATCTCTGTAGGAATGGAGTTCATGAGCAGATCTGGCCAATGAGCAGCAGCTCTTGTATGCAGTCTCCATTAGCACAGTCTGTCCCGTCCGTCCTCTCTGTACTTCATGTCTCCTCATGAACTCCATTCCCACAAGGAATCAGCTAAATATCATATTAAACTGTATTCAGGATTGTAATCCCTGACAGTCAGAGCAGAGAGGAGGATGAGGCAGCTCTTTACCTCAGTGTTTTGTATGTACTAAGAGGATGGCAGACATTTTGTTTCTCCTAATCATTGCTCCCTAGACAAAACAAGCCATTATAACTAATGAAAGGTACTTGGGAATATATTTATAATAAAGTAATATTTGCGTATTTTCATTTTTTAAATTCCGGGAGAACCCCTTTAATGGTCTATTCATAGCGTAGGCCATTAATGTGTGATTGGTGGGAGTCTGACCCCTGGGACACAAGTGTGGCCTCCTCAATGTTTCTCTGGGCCCTACGGCTTCTCTGTATTCTGTGCTTGGTTCTGTGGCTCAGTCACAGTCATTTGTATTAAGATCAGTCAGATTTTTGTATAGTGCCACGTCTGCTCATTCACTTTTGCTCTCATGAAACGAAATGAGAAAGAAAGGAAGTGTGTTCCACTAGAAGCTCTACTTATCACAGCGAGGTATCACTTACCTTACTTCTCCATTTATTCTGCAACTCATTCATTTGTCTGTGTTTGTCTGTGTGACCTGTAAACCTCAAATTGTTTTATTTCTCTGTTTTTTCTCTCTGTTGTTATGTGGAATATTCCATATAAAGCCCAACTCTATTGTAGACATGTTGGAAAAATCAGTACCACCAAACTCACTCATACACACATATGGGTCAGCAATCAATATATGTTCTCCAGGGCTGCTGATCCTTATGCACCTTTGCCCTCATGATCAGTGGGTGACCCTGTGGTTTACCCCTACCAATGAACATGTGTTGGCGTATCCTTATAATATACTATCACTTGCTATGACTGGAATACCTCTTAGTGATAAGTATCATGGTTTATCTACTACAAGAGCAGAGACTGAGAGAGAAGAATTGAAGTGGGCTTTATAGAAAGAAAAGTTACATTTAGAAATGGATGCTGCTGCAGCTCTTGCTAGCGTGATTCAGGTATTGGATGGAAGGTGTGTCTTAAATTTGCATTTGTTGTTAACCAGGTCATCAGAGAGCCGACCAGCCATGGTAACCTTTGATACGAGTTTACTAGAGGAGACTGACAACCTCGAAGAAGAGGAACTTCAGCTAAATGATCTGACCATAGAGAATGTTCAGCATACGTATGTATGGGTTCAAGTGAAGATGTGTATCCATATAACGCCAATGTTTCTTTGTATGAGGAGGTTGAAAATGGACTTACAATGAAGAAAATGATACAACAATAAGGGTACAGCCACGCGGTCAGATGCAGTATCGGAAGCCCAAAATCAGGAGTAGATCCTAAAAGGAGAGAAAGTATAAAGGACAGATACAACTTCTCTTTTCTGAATTCACTCCTGATTTTGGCTTCCAGAACAGCATCAAGAAACCGTAATGTGTGGCCGCGCCCTTAATTCTTCAGGCTGAAATGGAAATTCCACATATGCCCAGTCCTCAAAACCAGAACTAGCAAAGTTTAGCATTGCATTGCATATTGAATAGTCCCTAAAACTCTTTAGGTTGTGTTCAATACTGTTGGTCCATCAAGTTGCTTGAAAACAACTTCCCATTGTTTTCTATGGGAAATACAAGTCGTAGTACCCAAAAACGCATATCTTTACACTGTTTACAAAAAAATGGCATGTTACTTCTTTAAAGCACTTTAGAATCAGATTTTTCCAAAATATTCTCCACTCCACTATTCTCTTGCTATTTGAGTATTTCATAGCTGTTTACGCAGCTGACCCTGCTGAAGAAAGGAATACACCAAAAATGCACCTGGATTTTCTTGAAATAAGTTCCATATGTTTCACCTTGCCATGTGAATATAGCCTCACAATGATCTTGAAGCTATATATTCAATGCATAATAAATAGCCTTTGACAAAATGTAAAAATGTAAATGTAAAATGTACATCAATAGATCTTGCTACAGGTGCCATCTGTGTAATATAGCCGGCACCTAGCTGCAATAATCAGGATTGGTAACAGTACCTCAGATGCTGCGGTCAGTAGTGAGCACAGCATCTGAGCAGTTAGGCAGAGAGCAGGGACTCCCTCTGTCCTCCAATCAGAGCCTCCGAACATTGTGGGCCTTCAGTTGGTTTCTAGGACAGCCTGGAGCCTTGTAAAGTTTATAATAATGGGCTGGATTTACCTATAAACACTAATTTACATGGGACAACCCCTTTAAAGGGGTTTTCCAGGATTTAACTACTGATGACCAATCCTCTGGATAGGTCATCAGTATCTGACCGGTGGGGGTCCGACACCCGGGACCCCGCCGATCATCTGTTTGAGAAGGTACAGGCGCTACTGTGAGTGCCGCTACCTTCTCGCAGCTTACCAAGCACAGCGCCGTACATTGTATAGCGGCTGTACTTGGTATTGTGCTCAGCCCCATTCACTTGAATGGCGCTGAGCTGCTCCTAGGCCACGTGACACATGAACGTGACGTCGCTGGCCTAGGAAAAGCTAAGAGAAGGCCGCGGCACTCACAGGAGCTCCGGTGCCTTCTCAAACATCTGATTGGCGGGGGTCCCGGGTGTCAGACCCGCACCGATCAGATACTGTTGACCTATCCTAAGGATAGGTTATCAGTAGTAAAATCCCAGAAAACCCCTTTAAGGATGGATGCTGCTGTGTCAGCACAGTGACATTTATTTAACCCTTATGACTAGTAGAAACTTTCCTATTTATCTGTACCACTCCCTATACCATATTACTATAAAGGTACTGCCTGTCTCCTACTACCATATATCACATCAGATTTAACCAGTTTTATCCCTCACTTTTTGTGTGTAAAAGAATGACAAGCAGAATATATACTGCATGTACAATTATGTATTTTGCTGTTATTTTTTAGGTTGACATCTATTGAAGAGGAGCTTGCAATGGTCACGGAAACAGTTAATGTTAAACAAGAGGCTGTAAAAGTGCTACAAAATGAAACTGCAAATGAAGAAAGAAGTAACGTAGACCAGTAAGAAACATAATGCATATAATACTAGACAGGCAAGCTAAACTATTATGTCATGTCATGGCCACCTTGGCAAGCAATTTTCTATTCTCTTAATGCATTTAAAATGAATAAAGAAGGCCGATAGAATAAAGTATGCCTGGAGGATCAAAGGATAAGTTTTTGTCTTTTATCATGAAGACACTTTGTCCACATAGTTGCTGTAAAACCTAGATACAGTGATCCCTCAAGTTACAATGGCCTCTGGATACAATATTTTCAGCATACAATGGTGTTTTCTGACCCATCATTAGTTGAAACCAGACTTAACATACAATGTCTGAGACTCCGATTCAAACAATCAAGACCACTTCTGTGGTAAAATCGCTGGATTAGTTAAGGCTACTTTCACACTGGCGGCAGGCCTGATCCGGCAGGTGAAGAGTGCTGCCGGATCAGGCCTGCCGCAGTGACATGTGTGGAGCCGGAACCGCGCTCCGGCCCCACACATGTCACACAGTACATACATACACATAAACATACACACACATATAGACAAACAAACACACATACATACTTACATGCTCCCCGGCAGGTCTTCGGAGCGTCAGAGGGACAGGACGGCTCACACAGGTCACGATTCCCCACAGCGCCCTCTGCTGGGCGCCTGGTGGAATCGTCATCTGTGCGCGCCGTCCTGTCCCTCTGACGCTCCGAAGACCTGCCGGGAGCATGTAAGTATGTATGTGTATTTGTATGTCTATATGTATGTGTGTGTATGTTTATGTTTATGTGTATGTCTGTGTCTGTATGTGTCTATGTGTAGCCGGATCCGTAATGGACTCCATTAAAAGTCAATGGAGGGCGGATCCGGTTACCATTATGGTCACACCAGATGGATCCACCCCCATTGACTTGCATTGGGGGTCATTCCGGATCCGTCTTGGTGCGGATGCTCGGACCGGAGAGCAAACCGCAGCATGCTGCGGTTTGTTCTCCGGTCTGAAGACGGAACGGAATGCTTTCAGGAGCATTCCGTTGTCTTCAGTTCAGTTTTGTCCCCATTGACAATGAATGGGGACAAAACTGAAGCGTTTTATTCCGGTATTGAGCCCCTATGACGGAACTCAATACCGGAATTTTAAAACGCTAGTGTGAAAGTAGCCTTAGTTAGCAGCTTTTCCAACCTGTTATATGTAAGGACTTGCTTTATCTGTCTTAGTTATCTGCTTATTTTTCTTAAATTTTCATTTTCTCTTATCTTGGATGATATTTTGGAACCGATTACTCAACTTACAATGGTTTCAACATACAATGGTCTTCCTGGAGCCAATTAATATTGTATCTTGAGGGACCACTGTAATAGGAAATTTATAACTGAGACATATTGCAAAGTTTCTTTTTTTATTTTAGATGTATTGTCACAAAAAAATATTTGTTGGAAAGGTGTACTTAGCTTTAAAGGGACATTTCCATCTAAAGTCAGTATTCATAAAAAAACGATTATTTTTAGAATTTTTTGCTGTTTTTCATTTTGGCAGAATTATGTAATTAACAATTAAATATAAAATATTGTCCCTATATTGCAGTCATCACAAAAGATAAGGCCTCCAAATTAGATAGGTAATCCATTGTCAGTTTACTGCTGTGTGAGGGGAATATGTCATGTGAAGGGTAATCCTCATGATGATAGTAGATGTAGAATTGGGATAATGGTATGACAGCTCTGACCTCTTGAAAGACCTAGGTAAAGATTCCTGCTGAACAAGCATTGCACTTATTGTAATGCATGATGCTGTAATCGAGTCACTACAGGGGAGCTCTGTCTGGTCACAGTGATGGTCTGTGTGAAAAAGTTAAGTGAGACTGTTTACTGTGGGCTTCACCAAAGGCTGAAGTCCAACAACAGCTCCTCAAACCTCACTTTGTGAGAAGAACTGCTATGGGTTTGTGCACTAAGGGAATAATGTGCACAGTGATGTTACAGCTCAGAAATCATGCCAGCAGTGATGTTGCAGTAGTGTGGTACTGCTCAAAATTATGTCACAGGATAATGTGGGCAGTGATGTCAGAGCACAAGAATAAAGTGAAAGGCTATGCCAAAGTACAGAGATAATGTATTGGGGCTCATTCACATGGCCGTTGTTCGGCTGTTCCATGCATTGTGGGCTGCAATGCACAGGCACCATCCATACGGCTGCCGTGACAGATCCAGACCCGTTCAACTTGAATGGGTCTGTGATCCATCTACACCACAAAAAAAAAATAGAATATGTTCTATTTGTTTGCCATGCAGAAACAGACGGAAACCCCACGAAAAGCACTCTGTAGTGCCTCCGTTCCACACTAACCTTCCGGACTGCAGAACCAACTTGAATGTTTGCAGGATGCAATATGGGCACAGCCAAAAAATGGCCATGATAATGATATCACAACAATGCAGTTTCCTAGTGCTTTACATTCAGTTTTCCATGCTGAGATTTCATCATCACTAACTGCACCTCTGATGTGATATGGGCCCCCTTCCTATGTCCAATAGCAGTGGTAATGCCTGCTACCCTGGTAGTTATACCCATGATGGTAATGGTTGGCTCACTGCCCACTCTACTTGGTTTGACTGAAAAAGTGTAAAGACCATAGCTAAATATTCCCTTCAAATCTGCGTCAATTTCTGAGATAGATAGATGCAAAAGGCAGCACTCCCAAGTACAGTGTAGGACCCGTTTATTCCTCAAAAAGGCAATGTTTCAGCCCAGCACAATGAGGCCTTTGTCAAGCAATAAAATGGGGCCTTATGCGGCTTTAAATACATACATACCTGATTGAGAAACAATTAGTAGACATTGTAGTGAAAACAATAAACAGTAAGAAATCATAATTCGTATTGAAAAAACATGATTGGTGTCCAGTATGATATATATAAAGTGCATCATACAGTGTCAAAGAGTTAAAAGTGCTCAGTGCGGCAGGGGTTAAATCCCAGGTGACAGTAGGTGAAAGTAATCATAGAGCAGCAACAGCTGTATAGTTAGTTGATCATATACATTTCTAGGCTCACCATCGATGGTTCCATTAATAAGAAGGCATTTTCCAGTGCCTCCTGTGAGTGGCACGCTATGACCTCCAGCTGCCAGTCCTGCCAGCGAATCAGCGCACCCGACACACACGACCGTTCATCAGTGTGGGACGTGATGACGTCAGGTTCAGCATTGTTACAGAGGGGCGGAGGGACAGACCCCAGGCGACCAGCGTGCAAGCGCCAGCACTTGTCAATAGGACATACACTACTCACAAAAAGTTGGGGATATTTGGCTTTCTGATGAAATTTATGGAAAACGTAAAAAGTTCACGCCACAGTGATATTATATCATGAAAGTAGGAAATTTAAGTAGAAGCAGCAATGGTGATTTCCTCATCTCAAACAATTTATTGAAACCAAAGCCAAGACCAGTGGTGGGTGTACCCCCACAAAAATATCAGTGTCTCAATAACTTGTCATGTGGCCTTGAGCATCAATTACAGCTTGACCACGACATCTCATGCTGTTCACAAGTCGACTTATTGTCTGCTGAGGCATGGCATCCCACTATTCTTGAAGGGCGGCCCTCAGGTCATTGAGGTTCTGGGGTACAGAGTTACACAGCGACTCACCTAGGTCTGGAGAAAGGTCAATGGGATTCAGGTCTGGAGAAAGTGCAGGCCACTCCATTTGAGGTACCCCAGTCTCCAGCAGCCGTTTTCTAATGATACGACCTTGATGAACTGGCACATTGTAGTCCATGAAGATAAATTTAGGCCTGTGTTGCTCATGCAGAGGCACAATGACTGGATTAATTATGTTATTCAAGTAGTATGGGTTTTTCACTGTACCGTTCACAAAGTGTAGGGCAGTTCTGTATTGACTAGACACACCTGCCCACACTGTAATACCACCACCACCAAGGGTTGAAGAATAGCGCTCTCCTTGATGTCTCCAACATTGTTGGCGGACATCATTTCTGCTCAGTGTGAACTTTTATCAGTGAACAGCACTGAGGCCCACTGGTCCCTCTTCCAGCATAGATGCTCCCTGGCCCATGCAAGATGATGACACCTGTACCTGGTGGTGTGTTCAGGTACACCTGCAGGTCGTCTAGTACACAGACCACACTGTTGTAAACAGTTTCGAATGGTCTGACGTGACACTTGGGTGCCTCTCACCTCCCTTAAATGTGCCTGGAGTTGTGTGGCATTCATCATCTGGTTCTGCAGGTCAGGACATTGTTCACAATGAAGTGGTCATCAGTGTGGGATGCGGCCAAAGGACGTCCACTTCTATGCCTTTCTGTGACTCTTCCAGTCTCTCTGTATCTCTGATACAACCTGCTGATGACACTCTGTGACACTCTAAGCTCAGTGGCCACTTCTGTCTGAGAAAATCCTGCTTGAAGCCTCCCAATGGCAAGGTACTGTTTATCAATTGTTAGGTGTTATCTTGGTCTCATGAAGTCAAAATGTGAACAGCGTGATGGGGAGGACTGTTTAAATACTAATTCTAATTGAACCAGGAAATTTATTGGGCAATTCATGTATCAAACACCCGTTGTATATTTTGCCGTTAAGCTCCTTGTTAGGGAACAGCAAGTTATGCAGAAAGTACTGAAACATTTGACAGTTGTACATGTGCATTCAAAAGTTTAGAAAAGGTCACACTAAGTTCACCTGTAAAGCTTAGAGTGCAGTTTAGGTTCCTGAAATTTCACCCACAAGCTAAATATCCCTAACTTTTTGTAAGTAGTGTATGTAAACAGTGCTCGCCATGGTGACTAGTAGATAATAACAATACAGACGATCACAGTAAAACTTTAGGTAGATCGCCGGCTGTATGGTCCCTCGGGATTAAATGTGCCATTAAGACCTCATGCACAAGACCCGCCCTATGATAGAAATGCCTATTTTTGTCCGCAAAACGGGCAAGAATAGGACTTGTTCTATTTTTTTGTGGGGCCATGGAACAGAGCAGCAGATGCAGACAGCACATGGCATGCTGTCTACATCTTTTCCGGTTCCATTGAAGTGAATGACAACCGTTATAAGTATTTCCATTATGCAGTCCTGCGTTGGGACACAAGTTCAGACAGCCAGGTCCCTATGTGGGGGTCCAAGGTGAATTAAAAGGAGCATTTGGCACAAAATTGTGGGAGACACTTATAGCAAGGCGAGATGCTATACCAAAGCAGGTCTAGGGTGGAGAAATGTGGAGTCAGGAACCAGTAGGACGGAGCTGTAGATAGTAGACAAAGATATTTTCTTTCTAAAATGAAAAAAAGACAAGAGTAGTTTATAATATTTGAATGATCTTCAGCGATTTATATAATAAATGTTACATGCTTGTAATAGATAATATTACATGGCAAAACCGACTGTTCAAGACAGTAGACCAGGGAAAGATATCCACAGTGTGAAGAGAAGAACTCCATCTTCATCCCTATAAACTCCATTTGAATTCAGTATTCAGACCTATTGGTTTTAAGGTTTTTAAACGGTAGATCCATTGGAGTCCTTTTTATTTCGGTACAGTTTCCCTGTCTTCACCTCTTTTGAGAGGAGGGACGTGGTCAGATCCCTTTCCTTGTGGCCAATGTCTGTGAAGTGCTTGGGGACTGGAAGGTCTTTTCTTTATTGTCATTTACTGTACCTATGATTATTTAGCCTTGTCTTCAGGTTCCAAGTGGTTTCTCTCATGTATAGTAGGTTACAGGGACACTGAAGTAGGTAAATCACAAAGGTACAGTCATACGTCAAGAAATCTGATGTCACATTCTATACCTGAGATTGGGTGTGTAAATGTTTTACCTTTTATCATATATGAGAAATTCACACAGTTTAGACACGGATAGCAACCCTGTCTTTTTGTTCCAATATACCTTTGAGTGACTTTTTTAGTAGGTACATCTGTTTTTACTAGTGTATCAGGGAGGTTGGGAGGATGTCGATAAGACATGAAGGGAGGAGTAGACAATTCTGGAATTTTACGTAAATTGCTGGTTATTTAGAGTTACTTGGAGTGCTGCCTCATCTTTTGTGTTTTGGATTTAACAGTGGACCATTGCCTATGTTTCTAGAAGGATTGCACCCGACCATAACAGACTGAGATAAATATGAGATAGATAGATATGAGATGGATACCATAGAATATATATAGATATGAGATAGATAGATAGATAGATAGATAGATAGATAGATAGATAAAAAAATTAAATGCCACGGCACTTCCAATTAAAGTAAAAAAGTAAAGTGTTCTTTTAATCACCAGACAGCAACGTTTCGGTCCTCTCAATGGGACCTTTCTCAAGCAATGACCCAAAAATTTCCCATTGAGAGGACTGAAACGTTGCTGTCTGGTGATTAAAAGAACATTTGACTTTTTTAGTTGAATTGGAAGTGCCGTGGAATTTGTTTTTTATCGCTGGTTTTAGTAGGTTGATCGCCTCTTCACCCGCTGGCACTCCGCAATTACTCATTTACTGCAGTGCTGCCAATCTTTCTTTTTTTGTGTTTCCATTAGATAGATCGATAGATAGATTAGATAGATAGATAGAGAGATAGATAGATAGATATTACATAGATTAGATAGATAGATTAGAGATACATACATAGATATGAGATAGATAGATAACGAGATCGATAGCTAGAAAGGTAGATAAAAGATAGATTGATATGGTATAGATAAATAGAACATAGATAGATAAACAGATAGTACATTAAACAGTAACAATAATAATAACACTGTTCTTTTTTTTTACTTTATTAGAATTAGTCTCCTGGCCAAATATCAGTCTCTTCAGGATGCCATTTTGCAGTATAACATGTCGCTGTGTAACAAGGTCAAGCTGCAGGGTCAGAGGGACATACTGAAAAAGAAGATGAATGAGCTTGGAACCGGAGATCCCCCTCCAGCACTTCAGCTGCAGGATGATGGACAGTCTATTTGTTCATTTGTGAGTTTTTAGTTTGCTTATTTCATATTATTACATATAATAATTAAAAAAAAGCAAACCTGTGCTGTACATTGTTGCATTTTATGATGTATGTTGACTATATTTACATTTTAGTACACATAGTACAGTATGTACATCTGAATGCACATGGATTGCTGCAAACGCTATTCAGCTGTATGGCACAGTGAAATCACAACACCAACATGTATGTGTCTACGCCCCCAGTTCCTCTCCACCTCCATCACAGATCCCATGAGTTTGTTTCTCATATCACACCTCACTGTCTTCACAGTTGTTGTCACCCATCACCTCACAAAGCCTATTGCAAACACTTCATCATTAGTATGTCTTTTAACAGCTGCAGCTTCCTTTACAGACCACTCTAAGATCCCCACCACCACCTTTGTTTGGTCTCTTCTTTGAGAACGGCTCCATGCCTCCAGCCTAGATTTCTCTCTCCAGCAGATCTGTGCCTGCCATGTGGCTTCAGCTACACCCTGCTTCTCCTCTTCCTATCAGCTAATTGTATAAGCTCCCTAGATTCTGCAACAACAGTGACATCTAGTGACAGCAGTTAGCATTACAGTATTAGCCCGTATTTCTCATATGATTATGTAATACTCAGTTGTTGGATTTAAGCTTGAAATTGTTTTATCTTCTTATAGGACAGGGAGAGTGGTATAAATCAAACTCTGGAAAATATAAAGAACCACATATCTGGAATTTTTCGACCCAAAATTTCTGTAAGTAATATACAGTATGTTTTTTTCAGTTATAAATGACTAATTTCACAAATGATCTGTCTTCACGTCAGTGCTCAGATAATATACTGCACACAGGAGTATGTACCACGTTGGATTGGCCCACCAGAGTACCAGAGGATCCTCCGGTGGACCCTGGCTCTGATATGATAGTGGGGCCCAAAGGCCCAGGAGAAAAAGAATTTTGGAACTGCCTTTGGAGCCCCACTAGGGTCTATTTCTTTGAGTCAAAATCTAGTAGACTTGATATATGGGGTTTACGCCATAGAGAATAATTTCCTCTGGTGGGCCCAAGAAACCCCATCTGTCTGTGTATCTATCTGATATTTATCTCTATCTATCGGTCACGATCATGTACATACACAACACTACAGAGCATAGATTTTTTTTTCTCACATGGCTGGGTTCTTGGTCAGCTTTCATACCAAGGCCCTTCTCCCCCAATTACTTAGTTTGGTGGGGCAGCCAGCTCTAGGAAGAGTCCTAGTGTTTTCCAAACTTCTTCCATTTAACAATTATGGAGGCCACTGTACTCTTGGGAACTTTCTGTTCAGCAGGTTTTTGTACCCTTCTCCAGATCTGTTCCTCCGCACAATCCTGTCTCTGAGCTTCTCCTCATGGTTTTTGCTCTGGTATGCATTGTTAGCTGGCAATGTTATATAGACAGGGCTGTGTCTTCCCAAATCATGTCCAATCAACTGATTTTACCACAATTAGATGCCACTCAAGGTGTAGAAACATCTCAAAGATGATAAAGAGAAATGGAAGGCCCCTAGAGCTAAATTTAATTGTCATAATAATGGGTTTGAATACTTAAGTCCATGCAAAATTTGAGTTTTTTCTTTTTAATAAATTTGGGGAAAAAAATGTTAAAATTCTAAAACAGATTAGAAAAAAAATACATGTCACTATCTGTTTTAACTAGCAGAACAAAATTTGGTGGCACATTCCCTTTAAATTGTAATACTAAGGGCTCATGCACACGACTGGTGCCGGCTCATGGCCGTTTCCAGCCCGGATTGCGGACCTATTGAATTCAATGGGTCCGCAATCACGGAGATGCGGAGTGAAGGCACGGATCGGAACACCACAGAAGCGCTATGGTGTGCTTCCGTGGTGTTTCTGGAGCACATGCACTACTTTTTTGCGGTGCGGACCATCGAATGCGGATCGCGGACCCCATTCAAGTGAATGGGTCTGCGATCCGAATGCGGCAGCCCCACGGCCAGTACCCGTGCATTGTGGACCGTAGATTGCGGTCCACAGAACGGGCACTGAACGCACACGTTCGTGTGCATGAGGCCTAATAGTAACATAGAATGTTTAATTTGTATTATTATTGTGTGTTTACATGCATTGGAAATTTCAATGGATGATAAAAGGTTCCTGATATTCATAGACTCATCTGCCATATAAAGCAAAATGGACCCACAACTGCTGAGCCAATGGCTAAATAATAGGACCAATTCCCCAAACAGGTCAAGAGTTTGAAGTAATTTGACTTATTTTCACATCTGTTTTTGCTTTGCATAGCTATGAAAATCTTCCTCATCAACTAAGGGGTTTTCCCAGTTTACGTAACTATTGCTCATGTGGAAGACAATGTAAACCATATCACATGTAATAGTATATTGTGTAGTGTTCTTGAGAGAAAGGTGAACTGTGGAGTAACCAAGTAGAGAGTGAAATACATTGTTCATTAAGTGCTTAAAGAGAACCTGTCACCTCTTCTAACACTTAGAAACTACTTGTAATAACAATGCTGGAGTATCTATTCTTCTGACTTTGTGTTGTGCAATACCTTTCTTTTTTCTTCTAGAAGTTACAGTGGATTCAGAAAGTCTTCAGACTCTCTAACTTTTTTCACATTTTGTTATATTGCGGCCTTCTGCTAAAGTAATAAGAATAAAATCAAGTTTCCTCCATCAATCTGTACTCAATACCCTATGTGAAAGTTAAAACAGAATTTTAGAAATGTTGCAATTTTTTAAAAAGCAAAAACTTAATGTCTCACAGACATGAATATTCAAATCAGACCCTTTGCTATGACACTCAAAATTTAGCTGTGGGAACCTGTGTTGTATTCAGTTGACTGGACATGATTTGGAAAGACACACCCCTGTCTATAAACTGTCTCACAGCTGGCAATGCATATCAGAGTACAAATAACAAGCCATGAGGACCAAAGAACTGCCTGTAGAGCTCGGAGACAGGATTATGTGCAGGCACAGATCTGGAGAAGGGTACAAAAGATTTATGTTGCACTGAAGGTTCCTGAGAGCATAGTGGGCTCCATAATTCTTAAATGGAAGACGTTTGGAAGAACCAGAACTCTTCCTAGAGATGGCCGCTCCTCCTAACTAAGTAATCAGGGGGAGAAGGGCTTTGGTAAGAGAGGTGAACAAGAACCCAGTGGTCACTCTGCCTGAGCTCTAATGGTTCTGTGTACAGATGAAAGAAACATACATAAGGTTTTATGGCTTCTCAGCTCTGTACAGAAAAAAAGGGATAAAGACCAATTTAAAAAAAACATTTTAAGCTCAAAACAAGTACAATGCAATAATAAAAAAATGCCCCAAAGGTGTACATCGACTTTAAACACTTTACAATATTTAATAATTTAAAGTTTTGTGGTTTTCTTTATGTCTTCTTGACATTCATGTCTCCTATACGAAATGCTCCATTTCTAGTGCAGAATTTTTCCCTGGTGATGACCCTGATTAACAAAATAATTATACTTAACACTCTTCACTGCAACCCAAATGTTCACTTTTTCCTGTATATCCAAAATGCAAACCTTATCAGCATAAATGGGTTGTCTCACCCCATTTTTATTGAGGGCTGGGAAAGTGTGGAAAGTGTCATTGCTGAGGCCAGTAAATAGCTGCAGCAATGCATGTGACCCCAGATAGGACACCATACTTCTGATCCACAGGGGACCAGAAGGAAATAGGATGGGACTCTCGGGCTAGACCACAACGATCGTTAATAGGTGAGTGTGAGTGAGCGTCCCTTAATTTACACACTTCCCAGTCGCTTAATAACATTTCTTTTGGGGATTGACAAATATTGTAAAACAACGGGATCAGCTGATTACCAGGGTAGCTTTTTTTAGACGACTGTTTGTTCTTAGAAGGATAGAGTCATACAGCACATACACAATTTGCTGTTTTATAGTACCTGCAAAGTGGATGACATTTTATGATCTCTCATCCATACTCTGTGAAAAAAAAAATTAAAGAAATTTCATAGTATGAAGTTTTCAGTTTTGAGATTGTAAGTGCACTGCCTAAATCATAAGCAAGCATTTCTGGTGTATCCTTGTGGACGTAGCATGTAGCATTCACTTGCTTTTTTATCATAGCTGCATGCAGGTTTCCTGATTATTATTACATAGTATGGTTCCTGGCCGTTACCATCCAATGTGTCATACTACTTGCACATTTTATAGTCATGGTATAGTTTTTTAAAGCTAGTACTGCTAGGCAGTCTATGAGTCATGCTACTGAAGGCAATTTCCTCATTTTTCTATCTCATGTACAACTATTTATCCTTCCTGTAGGGTTGTAGATTAACTAACTCCAAAGCAGAAGTGGTTGAATATATTTTTCATTTTAACTTGCTGCTCAACAGCTCATTTGAGTATTGATAAAGGCTGAAGGTCCAGAACAGTTAGACGTTTGCCTGTTGAAAGATTACTTTTTGATGAAAGTGCAGACGAACATAAACCTGCTGGGATGAACAGGCAACAATGATTTTGAGGTTGTGCACTACTGGTTGGTTGTTGAATTATTTTTCTTCTGGTACAAACAGACAAATGTGTGAGCCACAAATAGTACATAGTTTGACAACAGTTCAACACAACTAGAGAGGAGCACTGCACCCTAATGGTCATCTAAGCTATTGCGCCTTGTTTTACGTACAATAAAGGGAAATACCACTCAAAATGCAAAACCCCATTGTGAACTCCACAGACATCTCCTATATCTTCAAACCTTTATCTATTGGAGTATGCCAAGTGCCTCGTGACATCTAACCAGTGGAAAATTACTTGGAAAAGTGCTGTTGCATTTTTTTATGTTTTACTTGGAAAAGTTTGTTAGACATAGCAGAGCTGGAGAGGGTTCAGAGGAGGGCAACTAAAGTCATAGCTGGAATGGGTGGACTACAGTACCCAGAAAGATTATCAAAATTAGGGTTATTCACTTTAGAAAAAAGACGACTGAAGGGAGATCTAATAACTATGTATAAATATATCAGGGGTCAGTACAGAGATCTCTCCCATGATCTCTTTATCCCAAGGACAGTGACCATGATGAGGGGACATCCTCTGCGCCTGGAGGAAAGAAGGTTTGTTCACAAAAATAGAAGAGGATTCATTACGGTAAGAGCAGTGAGACTATGGAACTCTCTGCCTGAGGAGGTGGTGATGGTAAGTTCACTAAAAGAGTTCAAGAGGGGCCTGGATGTATTTCTGGAGGGTAACAATATTACAGGTTATAGTTACTAGAGATGGGTCGTTGATCCAGGGAGTTATTCTGATTGCCTGATTGGAGTCGGGAAGGAATTTTTTCCCCTAAAGTGAGGGAAATTGGCTTCTACCGCACAGGGGTTTTTTGCCTTCCTCTGGATCAACTTGTAGGAAAACAGGTCGAACTGGATGGACAGATGTCTTTTTTTTCGGCCTTATAAACTATGTTACTATGTAGACCTTAGCCTAAAATATGTAAAAAAAAAAAGACCGGCACTCACTTGCTTGAATAGAAGTAATGATTTATTGTCACATTACAACCTCATGTGATGCATTTCAGCTATATCAGCCTTCCTCAGACATGTCAAGTGCCGGTCTTTCTTCTACAAGCTTTCATGGAGTGCATCTCCTAAGACATGTGCACCACAAACAATTACACTGGAGTGCTGAATTATTATCTTGCACCTTCACATAGCCTAAAACAGTCTACATGACATATTGACTGAAGACAACTTGCATATTGGTGATACAGTCTCTTTATTACATGGTAAAAGTGATATCCACCAATTATTTTTTTTGATCATTATGAGAAAGTGATGTGAAATGGAAAAATAGTCATTTACCAAGATCAAAATGTGATTGCAAATCAAGAAAAGAACATTAGCACAGACTAGTGAAAAAAAAAGTATAAAAAGTTTAAAAACTTGCCCAACAGTCCCCCATCATTAGATGTCAGGGATCAAGATGGATTTCAAGTTGCCCAACCATTTGTTCGTCTCCCCACTGATATAAGCATGCAACCACAGTTAACCTCCAGTGCTCAGCCAACAACTATCTCATCTGTATAGTCAACTTCAAGGCAGACTTATGTCTAAGGTACAAAAGAGGAAATGCTGTTTTGGGGCCCATTATCCATGTTTTATGTCAACACCACATGTACATTAATAAAAAAGCTGCAAAAATCTGTTAGATACATGTTCATGAGCTTTTTACCAACCCAATTCAAATGTATGGGACATTATTCTTCAGCCATAATTTGAATGTGATGGTAATTTTCTTAGAAAAAATGGATTTAGATCCTTGAGGAATGTTTATCATATTGTTGACCCATACACATTAGTGTTCCGTCAGCCGAACCCACCAAGAATGACAGTCTGAGGTGTTTGTAGGGAGCTTCTGACTCCCCCAGCTTGTGAAATTGGGGGAGAGAAGAATGGGGCAAAGTGAATATTTTTGCCTGACCCTTTTTTTCTCCAGGGAGATTTCCACCAGAAGTCTCTGGCAGTGGCTTTCTTATCTTTCCCCATTAAAAACACATACATGTTTGGCTGAGGCAAATGTGTTTGTGTAAGGGGAAGCCAGAGTGTAGGTCTGGAGAGATTGCTGTCAGCCGAACGTTCCTGGGCCCAACAGCTATTGAATGTGTATGTGTCATGCTCTGGTGTGGAGGGTATAGCCACACCAAGCGTAAGAGGGAAGGGAAAAGACCAAACAAGGGAAACGGTCACCTCCTTCAGGAAACCCTGAAACTAGGTCCTGACTGACTATCAGTATGAACAGGCCTTAGTTGTAGGGGAGTTCATACACAAGAATCTAATAACAACTTACCCTATAGAACCCTGAAACTAGAGACAGGGGAAGGAGTCAACCCGTTCCTCCAAAAGGACGGACGAACAGGAGACTCCAGAAGGCAAAACCACAACAGGGAAAAGTAGGATAAACACAATAGGGAAAATGACGCTTATCTTAATGCAGATATTGCAGCAACTGGATCTCAGCCGAGAACCACACCACACACAACAAAGTCAGCAGAAAGTATAAACCGCAAGGGATACTGGGAGAGGAAGGGATAAATAGGGAAAAGACAATCACCACACCCGCAACTGCTAAAGGGAAGGTGTGTGGTAAACAGCAACCAAACCAAGAGGAAAACATGTAAAATTATGTCACTTTTGAAAGTCTAGCCGATCGCCTGCAACCTAATGCAGGCACATTCGTGACAGTATAGCCGCTCTAAGGCTGGCCCATAATTTATGTACTTAATGTAAATCTATATTTTTTCTGAAAAGAAGCATATTTCTTTGCATGTTTTTTCTTTTGTATGCTTAGACAAAGGTCCATTACATCTACCCACTCCCTGTTCCTCTTATTCCAGCTCTCGCACTAAATAAAAGCCGGTTATCTTTTGTGTGCAAATTCCAAGCAAATGATATTGCTCATAATGTAATATCCCTATACTAGATTTACCTAAAATTTTACAAAAATTTTCATGTATTTGTTTTAGTGTATTTTAGTGTGTTTTGTGCGTTGTCATTTCTTCTGGTGACCTATTTTGATGTTATTAGACATTGAAATGCTTGAATAATGGGTGGAAGTGATCATAATGCTTTCATGTCATTCATTTTGTGCAGCTACCGCCCCTTTTACCATTGGTTCCGGAAGTCCAGAAGCCACTAAGTCAACAGAACTGGTACCATGGGGCCATTCCACGATCTGAGGTCCTAGGACTGTTAACAAACAATGGGGATTTCCTTGTTCGTGAAAGCCAAGGGAAGCAAGAATATGTGCTGTCTGTACTGTGGGACGGACAGCCGAGACATTTCATCATTCAGTGTATTGATGTAAGTCTCTAGATTTACGCAACACGTGGTTATACACTATCGGACACGTCATTTCATAATTTCTGTGATTTCACAAGGATTCTTTAGTCTTTTTACTTTTTTTTACTTGAAGTGTACAGTTCATATGTAGAGTTACTAGAGTATCTTGGTCCATGTCTGCTTAAAGTGGATTGAAAAAAAATAGCCCTTGGCCAAAGTTATGGTTCTCAAAGCACCAACAACATTGACAGATGTGATTGGAAACCTGCCATAAATAGCTTTTTAGCTTATTAATCCTTCAGTAAATTGCCTACTGGTTTGTACAATGACGTTTAAAGGAAACCTGTCACCTCAGATATGCAGTTTAAACTGCCCACAGTACCTTATTCATGTAATTATGAAGCTCTGGAAGTAGTTTTTGTTGTGGTTTTCTAACTAGTAAATGCACAAAAAATCCTTTTACTGGTCCTGATGTTACAATATTAGTACCTGGGCATGGTGTAGGGACATGATAGTAGATGTCAGGGCGCTGTTTTTTTTTTTTTCAGATCAGCTGCTCCGTTCCCGCTTTGCCCCCATTCACTTTTGGTGCCCAACTATGCTAATTAGTAGCATAGTTAGAGATGAGGACAGGGTGTAACTACCATAGCAGCAGACCATGCAACTGCTATGGGGCCCAGGGCAAGAGGGGGCTCAGTCTTAGTTGGGATCATCTCTCCTCTACTGGGGGTGGAAACTTGGTCAGGACTCTACCCTCTAAATAAAAAACTTTTAGCAAACGAGGCAGTGGAAAAAATGGTCCAAGGATCATTGAAAGGGGTTTAGGTGGAAACCGTTTTGTCCTATGTGGGGGGCCTGGTTTGATCCTTGCTATGGGGCCCTTACTTCTCTATGTATGCCACTGGAGGAGGAGACGGCCATGTTTCTCAAGGGGCGTCTCCTTCTCCCTGGCTGTGAGCTGCCCAGTCGCAGCGTAGAGCGTCACAACCAGGGAGAAGGAGACGCCCCTAGAGAAACCCGGCCGCCTCCTCCTCCTCCCTGTACTGAAGCTACTAATTAGCATACAGGGTGGCAAAAGTGAACGGGGGGCACAGCGGGTTAACAGAGCAGCCAATCTGAAAAAAAAAAAAGCGCCTTGACATCTACTAATCATGCCCCACACTAGCTAGTAATATTGTAACATCAGGACCAGTGAAAGGCCCTCTTTAATCTTCCTTCCCCTACATGCAAATGAGTCTTTTCAAGTCAAGGAGGCAGGTGTTTTCCTCCTCTGAGCCAAGGTCAAGGATTAGTATAAATATATTAGTATTATTATTATGTATATTATTACATATATATTAAATCAAGTATTGTCTTTTCTTTTTTATCTACTCTTAAAAGAACCTGTACAGACTGGAAGGAGAAGCTTTTCCTACTATCCCATTACTAATAGACAATTTTCTCAAGACTAAGCAAATAATCACCAAGAAGAGTGGTGTTATATTAGGAAGAGCCATTGTAAAGGTAATAAGAAAATATTATTAATAGAGTATTTGCATCTATAAATCTACAAATGGAAATGTCACCTTTCTTTGGCATGTTGTAAAGTTTGCATGAATGGCAGCGTGATGGGCCACACCTCATTTAGTTTGGTTAATGTTCTAGTACTTATGTAAATTGAAGGCATCCGCAGATAATTTATTAAGAAACATTCAGCTAAGTGATGAGTGATATTTTGTCATGTGTCACTTGTAAAGTTAGATTATTCAGTATATAACCAGTGTCTGTTGGCACCTTAAAAGGTTTGCCTCAACAAGGCAACCCCATTGTAAAATTAAGCTACCTTGGTAATTAGCAGACTGTCATGAGTCCAACTACTGAACGTCCTGGCGATCAGCTATTATTAGTTTCCCCCAATACACTTATTAACAGTGGCCACCACATGGACACTTCTGTCAGAAAGGGGTATTTTTTAAAGAACGTTTGCCTATTTTTCTTTTTCCTTTTTGGCGGTGCCTAAATAGATAGGGATGCCATTGCCAGGGCTGTATTACTATTGCCGATTTTTTTGGCCAATAATTGCTAACGAGCATTCACTTGAACACTCGTTAGTGATCATCTTGCAGTCTAATACTGCCGCCGATTGCTTAAGTATGCTCAAAACTCAGAGCTTGCCAGAGGCAGGTGGTGCTGTCTAATATCGATCTGTCACCATCAAACCACTAAACAGTATGGGTACGAGTGATGGCATAACGATCACTCCTCCCCATGCGGAGGAGATCGCTTCATGTAATAGCAGTGGTCTCCTCCACTAGGAAAGAACGCTTCCCCTCCGACAATTGCTTGCTTAGTTGGCTTGAGTAATACAGGCTTTATTCGACTGCTGCTGTAAGGGAAATGTTATCTGTTAGTATATTAGTAGCTGTAGAATTGGAATAGTATGACAGCTCTTTTGTTCTCTTGATAGGCCTAGGCAAAGTTGTCCACAGAAGAGCATTGTGCTCATAAATGTGTATGTATTTGACGCTCTAAATGACTCACTCATCCCCTTCCCTCTCTGGTCGCTGTGAATCATCTGAGAAAGTCAAGTGGGGCCGTTTGTTGTGCTGAAAGTCCAAACAAAGGAGGAAGTTAAAGAGCCAGGACAGAAAATAGAAAACATGTAGTGACCTCAAAAATGATATCCTGAAAACCACCCACCAAACAATTATGTAGAATATTTCCATAAAGACTGTTAAACGGTTTGTGCAGCCAGGACATATTGATGACCTATCCTCAGGATAGGTCATCAATATCTGATCATTGGATTCCGACTCCCAGAACCCCCATGACCAGCTGTTTGAATAGGAGGTGGAGCTCATATGAGCACTGCTTCAGTTCAAGATTACACTGCGCATCGTCTCACTTACAGTGGTGGTGCAATGTACTTTCAAGTGAATGGCGCAAGTACTTGTAATTATACTGAGACGTCAGAGACCGTGTTGAATTTCTTGCGACTGCCACTGCGATCCCATTCATCTCTATGGGATCCCCGCTACACAGGGATCCTGGCTGTGACGGGTGTTGCGCGACAACTGTCGCCGTGTAGCCCTAACCTAATAGTGCAGGAAATAGTGCTTGTACGAGTACCACCTCCTCTTCAACAGCTGATCGGCATGGGTGCTGGGATTCAAATCCCCACCCATCAGATATTGATGACCTATCCTGAGGATAGTATCCAAATATCAATGGTACCGCACACCTTACGATTTAAAGGTGTTCGCAAAAAGGGCTCTTCAGCCCAATTCCTGAGTATAGGTCATCAATATGTACTGGCTGCACAACTCCTTTAATATTGTGATCTAAATATTTTGGTGGTAGTGTCCCTTTAAAGGTTATCGGCACTTTTGCATCGCTTTTATGTTTTTATGATTATTATTATCATCATCATCATATTGCATGTATTTTGTGTTAAAAAATAATGGGGCTTAATAAAAAAAATATCATTCATTTGGCTTCTACAGCTGCCGGCTGAAAGCACTTTTGTGATGAATTTGTCTTACGGGGCTCAGATGACAGCGCCTTTCTGACCTCTACTTATAGATCTTATAACCTGATTTATGACCAGGTGAACTTTGATTTGGTCATAAATCAGTTTAGAAGGTACAACGACAGAAGGCTCTATATACAATATAATAATATAAAAGTGGATGTTAATGTCTAACTTCCTTAGAAAATTCCTCCAAAAATGAAAATCAAAATGTTTTTTTTATCACATTTTATTTTCCATTTGATTTCCTTGTACAGCGCTCAATTTGTTTATGCTATCCATGACATTTTAGTAATTTTAGCAAGTAATAGCTGTTTTTTTTCTATTAGAACATAAGTTATTCTCTACTATAGCTGTATTTTCCAGTGGATGTATTAAAACCGAGAATAAGGGAAAATTCTTTCTAATTTCTCATTGAGTTGATACGCTAGATTCACTTCTTCCATTTTACTGACAGCTGTTAGAGCCTTTAACAAATTGCCATTGAGTGCGGAAATGTCTCATTGTGCTTTAATATGGGTGAGATCACATTCTTCTTACAACTGTGTTTCACATCACTAGGCTGGATATGTCACAAAAATTTATTGGTTGCAAAGGGAAATCTCAAAATGATTTAAAGACATGCAGATGTGATTAAATGTGAACTATATTTTATATGTGGGTGAGACAGATTAGCCGGCGTGCACTGGATTTACTACAGACATATATTTATTAATGGTTCTGATTAATATCTGACAATGATTTTATTTCTGTTCATTAACAAAAAAAATAGCCCTTAAAGCATTTATATCAGTGGAGACACACTATAAATGTTAATTATTGAACCATTTGCAGATATCTACATTTATTATGTCCCAAGGAAACAACTTCCATTTCTTTTTTGTATGTTCTTTTACCGTGGTCCCTCAGGATTCAATATTTTCAACTTACAGTGGTCTTTACTGGGCCATTTTAAGTTCGACTCAACATGCAATGCCTCAGACTAGAGATGAGCGAATCTATTCGTCAATTTGTATCGAATCTTGGAAATTTTCAGCTGCGAAGCGAATCCGAATATTAGGTGGTTCGCCCCGTTAAGATTCGAAAATGTTCCTAAGGCTTTCTACGCATTCGCTATATACTTGTCCGATAAATTGTACGCTAATACTACGTATAAGTTACTCTATACCCTATTGCGTACGAATTCAAGTAATTAGCGAACTTTTACTGTTAGTTCATTATTCGTGCGCAAAAGCCCGGGAATAAAGTGGTCACCTGACATAGTGGGCAGGGCTTGCTCTGATTGGCTCAGACTCGGTAAGCCAGTGACGCATCACTTCTGCTGCGACTGCTGAGACCAGCAGAAGCACTGTGTGTGAATTTCTGAGACACTGAGACCTGTGTTGTTGAAATTGGGGTGTAATTGTTCAGGGAATCCATATTACACATCAGGGATACTGCAGGGACTGTGCAGGGCAAGTGCAGGGCCAGTGCAGGGCTAGTAATTAATCAGGCAGGGAGAGAGAGACAGGGAGAGAGACAAAGACCAGCTGCAGGGCCACAGTCAAGTGAAAAATGTCTGGCATGGATAAGCAAAAGAGGTCCAGTTCCAGCCAGACCTCGAACTCTAAAAAAAGGAGAAGGGCAGCAGTGCTAAAGGACCTGTAGCCGGAGCTTCTACTAGTAGTATTCGCAATACTTGGACGGTGTTCCACCAGGCTAACCCACCAAGGCGCACCATTGTAGTGGAGGAGAAAGTGGATGAGGTAGTTAAGTGGATGGCACGTTCATCTCAGTCTCAGCCGGGTGATCTGCTGTCATCTGCTGATACAGTATCCATATGTAGTCAAGGGTCAGACTCAGAGCATTCCTCCTGCTCCACCATTCCTCTCCAGAAAAGCCCGTCATTTTCGTACGCAATTTGTACACTCATGCGTATGTGTTCAAAGAAGTTGCGTACCTTTTAAAAATGAACGTTCATTATTAGTGTGCGAATGTTTGCTAAACGCCACATAATAACGTATATTTTCTACGCAGATTCAATGAATATATTCGTCGAATATACAAATCTTATGAAAAGTTCGGCGAATGTTTGGCGAATAAAATTTTTAATGATTCGCTCATCTCTACCTCAGACACTGGTGATCTGTGGTTCATGTGAGCAGACTGGGAACTTAAAGTGTCCCTGGAGAAAATACTAAAAGTGGCCCCATTTTGTATTCGGGTCCAAATTGATGGAAGGCAGGGCCAGTAATACCATATTGTGGCACATTATAGCACCCCAACAGAGCAAAATATCACAGTCCGTCACAAAATACTGTCAGCAGCACAAAATACATCCGCAAAAACGTCCAATGGCCAGCCCCCTGGGAAATTTCCCTGTCAGGTCTATGGCCAATCCGCTCCTTCATACGATTGACTAGAAGATCCACCCACTCAGCATGGCCATTTCACTGGTAGTATCTCCTCTTTACAGTACAGTGCAGTACTATATGTCATGTACCGCCCTCTATCTCTGCAAAGGGTGAGCAGTGTCTTTGGATATCAGGTGAGTGCAACTCAATTTTATTATTTTTTATATATATATATATATATATATAGGACCCTGAAGAAGCTCATGTCCTCATAATAGAAAGCGATTTTTAGCTCCTAGCAGCCATTCCTGATTGATGTATGTAAAGACTTGCTTTATCCATTTTAGTTATCTGCTTATTTTGAGATGACATTTTGGAGCTTGGTAACCAATTACTAATTTTCCATAGAGACATGGACTTGCACTTCAGTGCTTTCATCATAAAATGTTTGTCTCAAAATCCATTAATATTGTAACTTGAGAGACCACTGTAGTAGTGTACAACCCTTCAGTCAGCATACCTGTAACCTATATCTTCTCATGTTTAAAATCAATTATGACTGTTAGAAATAAACTTTGGCAGCTATTTCTACAATATACAGTCCGGTAGTTTTACTCTCCCGTGCAGCAATGGGTAACATCTCAGAATAGTAAAGGGTTCGACATCCCTTGAGATCTAGGGCAGTGGAAGATTTATGGTTTCCTTACTGATGACAGTGATTTCCAGCTATCTCTCTGTTATACTGTACACTAGTTTTAACAGAGGAGGATAGAAGGATTTATAGTTTCATCACTGATGCTCTAGGATGTGCAGGAGATAATTATAACTTCCCCTGTAAAATACCCATACTTGAAGGAGTTAAAGGGGTATTCCCATCTTAGACAATGGGAGCATATAGACAGGATATGCCCCCATTGTCTGATAGGTGCAGGGTGCGCCAGGCACAGCTCTCCGCTGCTCCCATAGAAATTAATTGGCGCAGCCACCACTCCCATTCATTTCTATTTCTATAGCCAGAGCTCAGCTATTTTTGACGGCCCCATAGAAATGAATAGAGGGCGGCTGCGCATGCACAGTGTGCCCTCCTTCACTTTTGGGGCTCCATTCTCAATATAGGTGCGGGTCCCACCACTGGGACAATGGGGGCATATCCTAGCAATATTCCCCCATTGTCTAAGATGGGAATAACCCTTTAGTGATAACAGGCCATCTGTCAGCAGATTTGTACCTATAAAACTGGCTGACCTGTTACACTTCTCCCAAAATCTTTCCTTGCAGAGGATGCAGTAGTTGCAGAGAGAGTTGAACCCCTAGAGAAAATGGCAATACCCCTGTTGCTCCTAGAGGCTCATTTGCATATATTAAAACATCATTTTTCTCAGCAATGAGGCACATATGATCATGGAACCAACACAGATGTCTTCAGCTGCACATGTAACAGGTCAACTAGTTTCACAGTTACAAATCTATTGACAGATGAACTTACTGAGATGGGATTAGCTACCTGTACTGTAGGCTGCTGCATTCCTTCCTCTTGCATCTCCATCTTTGGCTGTAGACTGAAAGATCTCTGCGTATAAATCCAGCTAAATTACAAGGTCCTTAGGTGAGCTTACAGCATAAGATGTTTGCGGTTTACCCAACTGGATTGCCATATAGTTTTGTAACTAGTGTTTTAGGATTTATAGTGCATTAAGATTTTAGAAGATAGTTGTTTCTTGTGAAGTCACTCACCTTTCTTTATATGTTAATAAGGCAAATGCTGTCATTATTCATAAATTCCATTTAGCTATTCGGAGTTATTATGTGACTTGTTATTATATTTCATATGCATTACATTAATAATTCAACCTTTTGATCTTGTGCATGCCCTTGCTAGTGTACTGGAAATTGCTTTTTTTTAGGTGAAGCAATTTAAATGCAGAGTTTGGAAGCAAAATATGCACATTTTTAATTTACATTTGCATACTTTTTTAATGTTCTGATTCCTTTCCTCAGATTTGTATTATAATACTAATTATTAATCCAATAACATGCGGCTGACATATGGGAAGAAAATGAAGAAATATATTTTTTATAATTCTTAGACATTGCACAATACAGTTTTTAGATGCTTGTCCAAAAGTTTTCCAGCACCACGACTTGTCATAAAATTGGACTTTAATTGTGACATTTTAAAACGGCATGCAGTTCAACCCACAGGGTTAGGTAGGAACTACTAGACCAATTAAAAAATACCACCAATTAAGAGAAACCAGGACTACAAATTAACTCATAAAAGCCCAATTAAAAGGAGGAATACAAAGTATTCATATCGTTCTTTAAATGCAATTGATCCAACTAGAATTGTATTATACACTGCCCTGTGGGTGGCACCTCTTTGTAAAACTGTTTGTTAATGTAGTATGTTATGACTAGGAGGCCCCTAAGACGCGTAGTGCTAGAAATTTTTTGGACAATTCTTGCAGCATTAAGATGAATCAGGGCAGTTGCTTGTTATCATAGTTTCATAGTTATTGGTTTAAATCCAACAAGAGAGCAACATCTGAATGAAGTTCACATAATCTTTGTTTTAACATGAATTTGTAGATTTGAGAATAAATAGGCTTATGCAGGCTAAGTGATACAAATATTTACTAAGCATGATTAAAAAAAACAGCTGGAGGGCCTCAGGTTGGGCATCCCTGATTTATACCTTTTAGCCCCTCCTCCTAAGGATATCCAGCATGCAGTGCATATATCTTAAGGCTACTTTCACACTAGCGTTTTAAAATTCCGGTATTGAGTTCCGTCATAGGGGCTCAATACCGGAATAAAACGCTTCAGTTTTGTCCCCATTCATTGTCAATGGGGACAAAACTGAACTGAAGACAACGGAATGCTCCTGAAAGCATTCCGTTCCGTCTTCAGACCGGAGAACAAACCGCAGCATGCTGCGGTTTGCTCTCCGGTCCAGGCATCCGCACCAAGACGGATCCGGAATGACCCCCAATGCAAGTCAATGGGGTGGATCCGTCTGGTGTGACCATAATGGTAACCGGATCCGCCCTCCATTGACTTTCAATGGAGTCCATTACGGATCCGGGTACACATAGACACATACAGACATAAACATACACACACATAAAGACATACAAACACACATACATACTTACATGCTCCCCGGCAGGTCTTCGGAGCGTCAGGACGGCTCACACAGGTCACGATTCCCCACAGCGCCCTCTGCTGGGCGCCTGGTGGAATCGTCAGATGACGATTCCACCAGGCGCCCAGCAGAGGGCGCTGTGGGGAATCGTGACCTGTGTGAGCCGTCCTGACGCTCCGAAGACCTGCCGGGGAGCATGTAAGTATGTATGTGTGTTTGTATGTCTATATGTGTGTGTATGTTTATGTATATGTATGTACTGTGTGACATGTGTGGGGCCGGAGCGCGGTTCCGGCTCCACACATGTCACTGCGGCAGGCCTGATCCGGCAGCACCCTTCACCTGCCGGATCAGGCCTGCCGCCAGTGTGAAAGTAGCCTTAACTACCCTGGAATGTGGCCTGTTGGTCATCTGACAGAACAATGGCTTTGTATATGTTAACAAACTATCTCTAACTCACTACTTTACATGGAATATAGAAGGCAATATAATAATTGAAGGGGAAAGAACCAATCAGCACTTAACCCCTTAAAGACCAGTAAGTTTTCCATATTTTCATTTTCTTTGTTTACTCCCAGCCTTCCCAAAGCCATAACTTTTTTTTATTTTTGTTTTTCACATAGCTGTATGAGGGCTTGTTTTTTGCAGGACAAGTACTTTCTAATGGCATGATTTATGGTTGCATACAATTTAGTGAGAAGCAGGAACATAATTCCAAATGGGGTGGAATTATAAAAAAAAAAAATTAGACACAGTTTTATGGGTTTTGTTTTAACAGCGTTTTCTAGGCGGTACTTCTGACCCATTACCATTATTTTCTGGGTCAGTACAATTACAATGATACATGTATAGTTTTTCTTGTGTTTTAATACTAAAAAAAAATAAAAATAATTTTTTTCTTTGCATCACCATATTCTTACCCCCATAACTTTTTTGATTTTTATGTGTATGGAGAGTTGTGAGGGCTCATTTTTGGCAGAACAATCTACTTTTCATTGATACCATTTTGGGGTGTGTATGACTTTTTAATCATGGATTATTTAATTTTTTGAGGCAGAGGCAGGAGCTCCATAGGAACTAAAGTGCAACAGCCTCCTGTCACACAGGAGGACAGAGACTGCTGCACACACACTCCGGCTACCCGGACCTCCACCAGGGGAAGCTGGAATTGCGCGCTTTTGGGTTTTTGCACCTCCAGACGCCATGGTCACATTTGGCCTTGCTGGTCAACTCAGTGTGGGAACTAAGTGTGGCAACATACCTGGGGATTAGGAGTGTGGAAAATGTCTGAGTGGTGTTTAGTTGGTGTCACTCCTATACCCTGTATAAAATACTTCTCTGTACAGAGGATAAGCCAACCGTTGAAGCAAACAACAGCAGATATCTCAGTACAGCAGGGAAATAGCTGATGTATTGAGGAATGAGACACAGACTATTCATTAGTGAATCGATTCGTACAGATCGATTTGTTTATCCAAACCAATTTTAAATATGTGAGGTAGCGTTCCTCTACAGACAGGTAACTAATGTGCCGGCAGATTAATATGGCTCCACATCTTGCACGGCCATGATAATCTTGTGCAGGCATCATTAATGCAAGTATCATTGCATGCGCTTCTAAAATTTGTTTAGCGGCGCATGCAAATTTATTGATGTCGATTCGTTTGACCGATGTGCGGTCATATTAATCTGCCAGCAGAAAGAACGTCCTGAGCTGTGGGGATGCTCCTTAAAAAGTGTAAATTCATTTGGATGAACGAATCGATTCTCTCATCCCTAATGCGGACCTTAATTTATGTATCTTATTCATTCTCTCTAGTCCATTATCTCCTAGTTTACTTTAGTGACCCATAAGAAATAAGGCATGATCATCCATTATGACGAGTCACAATCCGTTGGTTGCTGAATATAATCATTAAGTCTCACAGTGTTTTATTTCTAATTGCATTGTTTTTTCAATCTCTACCTTGTATAAAATGTGGCAATGTGAAATTGAAATGATAATTTACAAGAGCCGGCAGAACACCAGGGAATTAAAAGCAGAGCAGATAGTAAGATCCAGTAATGTACGGCTGCAATGTATCCTCAGCTGCAGTTAGAATAGAATAATATTTACTCTTATTTTCTTCCACAACAGGATAAATGGGTGCTGGAGCATGAAGAAGTTATCTTGGGAGAAAGGATTGGACGGGTGCGTAACACTAAGCTTTTTAATTTGATTCCTACTCATTAAAATACATCATATCAATGGCGGCTGATAATAACACTGCGGCGGAAAAAGCAAACAAAAAAGAATAAGCAAAAGCTTAATTAAAACAGAATTCAATTAAATGTGTTATATCAAAAAGTTTATCAAGTGTGAACCTTATTACTGACTCCATTGTGGAATTAATTATCTGAAAGCGCATCTACCCGCTGGTGCCAAGATGTATAATAGTCCTACAGAAAGAATGTGCACCCATTCTGCATCTTACTTATCCGGCCAATAATGCAATAAGTCAGTCATGACAACATTTTATGTGTAGTCAATAGCTAGCAGAAAATATGGCCACCTCACACAACAGATTTTTCACATGGATTTCAGCACAGGGCCACAGTCCTTGTGAAATCTGCTTGATATCCACCACCCATATGCAGCATTTCACTCCCGCCTGATGGCAGAGATTGGTGGAAAGAGGGGTAATGCATTGTTTTCACAGGAGATAAGCTGCTGCCAGAGGGGTCAGACAGTGGCTTACTCTCCTCTCCTGATTGAGAATACATGTGCACTAGGCTGAGCATGCATGTGTTCAGGAGGAAGAGTAAAAATGATGTAGCTCTTACCTGCTTATGTGCGGTTTCTTACTCTGTATAGCCATTTCTTGGAGTAGATCATTATCATTATTCATCAGATTGTTGTTGCTTTCTTAGGCCTCATGCACACGGCCGTTGCCCAGCCGTTCCCATATTGCGGCCCGTAAACAGCAGGGCCACATTATACGGGCACGGTGTGCATAATGTATCACGTATGCAGACCCATTCACTTAAATTGGTCTGCAATCCGGAAGGTGCGGTGCAGAATGGTGCAGAAGTCTGTGAAATTATTACAGAGTGCTTCCGTGGGGTTTCTCTCTGTGCCCCGCAACACAAAAAATAGAATATTTTCTATTTTTTTTGCGGTGCGGACAGATCACAGACCCATTCAAGTTGAATAGGTCTGGATCCATCTGCGGCAACCGCATGGATAGTACTTGTGCTTTGGGGAACTGCAAATTACGATCCCCAATGTGCATGAGGCCTTATACAAATTATACTCTGCATTTTCATGAACCAAAGCTGTCTGAGGTCAGGAATATAGCAGATTGGTGGTGGGAATTTCCCTGTGAGCAGCCCTCCACACTGTTTCCCTAGCCGTGGGAGCAAGTGCCCCAAAAAGGCAGTATTTTCCCTGTCATAAGATCCTAGGCAAAGAAATCTGTTAAAATTCAAAGTAATTTACTGATGCATTTCTATCATGTTTTTGTGATCCTCTGGGGATCAGAGGGCCACAGTAGTGGTGTTGACTATTTACCATTTTGGTTCCCCTAAACTTTATTTTACAACTCTGCTTTGCACCATTTCTCTATAATCCCTCCTGGAAGTGTATGCATAAATTGGGCAAGTGGATGTTACAGTATCACTTGTCAGTAGGCTGCATCCCTACACAGTCTGACACTCAGGGGTGTAGCTATAGGGGGTGCAGAGGTAGCAGTCGCTACCAGGCCCAGGATCCTGAGGGGCCTAAAGACCCTTGTGCCACATAAGCAGGGGCAGACTGGGAACTTAAAGTGGCCCTGGAAAAAATACTAAAAGTTGCCCCGTTTTGTAGTCGGTTCCAAATTGATGGAAGGCAGAGCCAGCAATACCATATTGTGGCACATTATACCACCCCAACAAAGCCAAATACCACAGTCCATCACAAAATACTGCCAGCAGCACAAAATAAATCCCCAAAAACTTCTACTGGCCAGCTGTGAGGAGGGCCCCGGTGGCCCCCTGGGCATCAGCCCACCGGGAAATTTCCCTGTAAGGTCTATGGCCAATTCGCCCCTGCACATAAGAAGACACCAGTATTATTGAAAGTGCATGCTGGTCAAGTTAAACCTCTGGCTTTAGGGGGTTAGGTCATGAATTTGGTATGGGGAGGGGGCGGGTGCCGTTTCAATTTTTGCCTCAGGCAGCACGAAGGCAATGTGCTTCCCGGCCCCTGGCCACAAAGCACTGAGGAAAAGGGGGCCCAAGCTGAACTCTTGCATCAGGGCCCATGAGCCTTTAGCTACGCCCCTGCTGACACTGTTAGATTTTGTAGAGACATGCTCCATTAACAAGTCCACTGGTAACACCCGAGTTGTTTATTGATGCATTTCAAGAGGGAATAAGAGAAGAACAATCCAATGCAGAGTTCTGACAAAATATACTCCAGAATTGCCATTTTATGGGGAATAGAAAATCAGAGAGGTGACGGCTCCTCTAAAATGTTGCGGTATGCCAAATATTCTCGCATAGGCCTATACACAAGATAATTTCATGGTCATTTAATTCATATAGGGTAATTTCGGGGAGGTGTTCAGCGGACGTCTTCGTGCTGACAACACACCAGTCGCTGTGAAAACGTGCAGAGAAACTTTGCCGCCAGACTTGAAGGACAAATTTCTGTCAGAAGCCAGGTAAGGACAGTGGATTCTTACTGTATGGAATGTAATTGGATTTCCCGATACAGATACAAAGCAGTGTTCCAGGCAAGTAGTTCCCTCTCCGTCCTCCACATCTATTAATTCCATTCAATTGCTGTAGCCTGACTGACACATCCAGGCACTGCTCATTGATCTGGCACAGGAACAGCATGTAGAGTCATTAGGTGCTGAGATTGTATATCAAATTACAATCAGTGGGCACTTTAATTCATTTTGCCCTAGTGTTATGTATACTGGAATAGGCTGTCAGGTCTGGATCTGTACAACAGAACATTGCTGCTTCTGGAAAATGGCGTAAAACTAACATGGCAAAGGTTTCCACCAGTGTCTGTTGTGTAACATCTATCCCTCCTGTTAGCCGAGTTACTGTTTAACCAGATAAAGAGAAATACAGAAGTAGAACAAATGGCGTACAGATAGCGATCTTGGCCGCCTGCTGCTTTATTTAGAGAGGACCTAATGCAATATAAGTCATTTATTTTCATATCTTGTAGCACGATCTTCTGCTTATCTTTCTGTGCATATGAAAAAGAATATGTACCGCTTACTGTTACTAAAACTGGCCATACACTAGAGATTCTGGATGCCAAAAAAGCCCTATTTAGACCATTATCTGCTGACCTTCAGTGCGTTTCGTGACATGAATAAGCATTAAACAGATGCTGGCCAAAAGCAGATATCATTCTGTTATAAATTTGATCTGTTTTTTTTTTTCCTGTCGTTTTTAGGTGTTGTAGTTGAAGCAGTGTTAATGGTAAAACAGATCCGGATCCCTTCAATGGAAGCTTTTTATCTTTCTATCCATCTAAATGGTCTACTCATTCTGAATTTCATTTCAAAGAGATTCTCCAGGACATTGCTTATTTAAAGGCTATGTACACCATATTTTTAATAAAGTCAATTAAAAAATGATGTTTAGCTCAAAATGAGTACAATGCAATAATAAAAAAAAATCCTCCAAAGGTGTACATAGTCTTAAAATTGTTTTAAGATATTATTCAGTGCAAAGCACCAGTTAAGGGGACTGACATAGCTTATTATGTGGCAGTGCTTTCCCTAACTACATAGTCTCCCATGCAGCAGCTCTACATATCTCTACCTCTTTTATGTAAAATGGTGCTGTGGTCCCTTCATTCTCTGGATCTGCGGTGGTCCTAGAGTTCAGACCCCCCATAGATCATAAAATGATGGCATATCCTAGCAGTATGCCACAACTTTACGAGGTCGAAATCCTCTTTAAGCTTTCCTACAATTTATGGTAGTCCCTACCCATATCTTTACAAGATTTGAATCCTAAACTGAGAGAAATCACCCAAGAAGACCTTTAAAACTACCCATTCTGGTACCAGTTATGGGGTAGTCCCAGGAAAAAGAGGATTGGTGGCTAGTGTGACTACCCAAACTGCTTTCTGCACTTATGAAATATAGAAAATGGCAGAGAATTTCAACAAAGGCTATTCTGTGTGTGTATATATATATATATATATATATATATATAAATCCAAAAAAATAGGCAGCACTCCCATATAAAATGAAGCAAAAAAATGTCTTTATTCACCCATACTGTGGGACCACGACGTTTTGGCTCAACACTAGAGCCTTTCTCAGGTTCTGAAACCGTCGCGGTCCCACAGTATGGGTGAATAAAGACATTTTTTGCTTCATTCTATATGGGAGTGCTGGCTGCCGTTTTTTTCTTTTTTTTCTATATATATATATATATATATATATATATATATATATATATATAAGCAAGTGCCATATAATCACCTTACACATACAGTGGTCAATAGTAACTAGAAAGTGGCCAACCCCTTTAAATACCGTAATACATTTTACTTAATACCTAAGATCACTGACTTTAAAGTGCATGCTAGAGGTTTCTAGCCAGCACATAGTTTCTCTTCTTCACGAGCAGGGGCGGATTGGCCATAGACCTTATAAGGAGATTTCCCGGTGGGCCGATGCCCAGGGGACTGCCTGGGCCCTCTTCATGGCTGGCCAGTGGAAGTTTTTGGGGATTTATTTTGTGATGGACTGTGGTATTTGGCTCTGTTGGGGTGGTATAATGAGCCACAATATGGTATTGCTGGACCTGCCTTCCATCAATTTTGACCCAACTACAAAATGGGGCCACTTTTAGTAGTTTTTAAAGGGCCACTTTAATTTCCCAGTCCACCCTGGGCTCCAGAGGTGCGCAACTTGTTGACTACATACAGGTAGTTCAACCTTTTCTGTAAGCATTATGTAAACCCTGCAGATAGCACCCACGCACTGATCCCTACCCCCATTGCACAAACAATATCATGGTAGACATTATTATGCACGGAAAAAGCATACAGCTGCATTGCAAATTTGCAGTTACCCGGTGTCTCTGCCTAACACCAAAGGTATGGGATGGGTAGGGAAGAGTAGGGAAACATTGGTGGCTGAATTGCCTGGTGGCGAAGAGTTCTACAGCTTCCAAAATGGCTGACTGTAATTGCAACATTTTGTTTGGTCTTAGGGTAGGATTTGCAGCTCTGAAAGATTATGCAGACTTGAAAGGTAAAATTCTGCATTCACATTACATTGGGACACGTGCTCCAGTGAGTCAATGTATCATAGAAATGATGTTCGGATAAACAGGAAGTACAGTTTCATCAACTTCCTATATTTCCTGTTTTTCGTGGCTCTAATATTTAGTTTGAATTCATACAGAAAATAGGACACATGTTAAAATAATATTTCATATTTCATACAGAACTACTGGCTCAATCCTGGTATTCTTTTCTTGTGCTAGAAAATAGGAAACTTGCAGCACAGAATTTTTTTTCTAGACGCAGAATGCTTGAATCACCTAGGTGTCATTTTCTTTCATGCCAATTTTATTTTTTCCCCCTTTATTCAGATTTCAATACAACTATCTATTTTATAATTTGTCTGGGTCTAGAGCTGGGGGAGACAGTGTTCTGATCCTGGAAAGAAAATGGTTAAAACGGCATAAGGGTGCAGCCACACAACCGTATTTTTGGTCCGCATACGCATTTGTTTAATGGTCAGCACTATGGCAATAGATTTAAAGGGTTTGTTGGCCAGTGTCAGACTGGTCCACCAGAGTACCAGAGGATTCTCTGGTTGGCCCAAAGGTCCAGGAGATGGTGGGCCCCAAAGGTCCAGGAGAAAAAAAAGAACATTTGGAGCTGCCTTTGGAGCCAATAACTTGCCACTAGGGCCTATTTCTTTATTCTTTACTGATGATACAGGGGGACCCGAGAATAATTTCGTATGGCGGGCCCAAGTCTGACCTTGTGTCTGGCTACATACATTTTTTAAAGGCTCCTCATGGTGAAAAATAACAATCTAAATTAATTCTCATCTTTTCAATCCCGTGCTGTTCCCAACAGTTCACGGTCCCCTCCACGGTCTCTGCTTTCTGCTACCTCTTGACATGTAGGAATTCACTATCCACAATGGTGAGCTGCCTCAACTAGCAATTGATTGATCAAACATTTTATGTCAAGAGGAAGAAGTAGAGAATATTGATTTACTTCATTACTCACCGTAGGGAGCATTTTTAAAAAATAATATATAGCTAGACTACCCCTTTAGATGAAATCACGGGTCATGTAATTTGCATGTTCTTCAGTGTCATGTCCAGGTATATGTGGCTTGAGTACAGCTGGTTCTTTGTCTATGCCAGTCTCAAGTATAGCGCATGTCTATCTTGTTAGCCATGTGCCACCCTAGCCCTTGGCCTCCCCATCCCCCCTCTCTCTCAGCCCAGTCCAATGAATATGAGCTGCAATACCGTACATACCCCAGTGACAGGTGTGGCACTGTTTCTGAAAAAAGCAGCCATGTTTTTCTTCCCACTTACAACCTATTTAAGAAGCACAGGTATCAGCAGTTTGATTTGTAGACTAGTGGGAGCAGGGTGATTTTATCTAGCTGTAGTAGAGACGCTTCTACAGCGGTATAAGGAGAAATATGCTATATTAGCTAAATACGTTGTTAGAATAATTTCAAGCTGCGGTGGCTGCAGTTGTTTTCTTTTACTGTAATCAAACTTACACTTTTTTCTTTTTTCACAGAATTCTGAAGCAGTATAGTCATCCTAACATTGTCAAACTAATTGGAGTTTGTACACAGAAGCATCCAATTTATATTGTCATGGAGCTAGTACAGGGTGAGTTTAATGATGTTCTTCTTTCGCAGTTTACGTTCCACTTAAACTAAAAGTTACAGTGCCCTCATGTGGTCGAAGTTGTAATACTATGACAATTGGCATGTCTTAAAATTAATCTCAATGAAATGCGGATGTGTGCTGTTCGTGGACTCCACTAACCGCTCACGTAGCCACTGACTTTAATGTGATGGCACAATGATGGAGACAGCAGTTGTGCGATGCATCACGTGGCAGTGGCATCAACAGTGTCTTTTGTCTGTGCTTGTTTAGCAGGGATCAGCAACCTTTGGCACTCCAGCTGTTGTGAAACTACAATTCCCAGCATGCTCCATTCATTTCTATGGGAGTTATGAGAAGAGCAGAGCAAGTGTGCATGCTGGGAGTTGTAGTTTCACAACACCTGGAGTTCTGGAGGTTGCCTTCCCCGATGTATAGGTATATTAAAGGCAAGGAATGCATGGAATGGGGTGTAACAGCCTGCTCTCTTTTTATGTAATGCAGCTGTCATCATTAAGAGAGCATTAGTATAACTTATACTTGTGTTACATTGACATTGTGGGAACAAGCATTGTACTAGGATTTGTTTGGCCGTTCATCGGTCTGTCTAAACACCCCAGCGGTCAGCTGAATAATGAGCAAATGCTTGTTTGTTGGCTGATTGGATCTTTTATGTTAAAAAAGAATAGTTTGTCGGGAGCAGATTCCCCCATGTAAACAGGGGATGCACTCTATATGGGGGGGGCAAACCATCATACAAACCATTGTTTGTCCCCCACAGAGTTTGCTTTGGCCCGTGTAAAAGGGCTTTTTAAATGAGCATTGGTCAACATGTCATATTGCCATCTGGATCCCTAAATCCCTAAGTCTAGCCATACACAAAAGGCCTAGTTCACACCTCAGTGATTTGGTCAGTGTTTGATCAATGATTTCCATCAATTATTGTGAGCCAGAAGCACTGCCTATACAGAGATAAGGTATAATGGAAGGATTTGCACTTATTCTATGGTTTGGGCTCACAATCACTGATGGAAATCACTGACCAAATCACTGTGATCCAATCACATCGGAGAGCGTCACAGCCAGGGAGAAAAAAACTCCTTGGCTGTGACGTTCTCCGATGTGATTGGATCTCGGCACAGCCAGGGAGAAGGAGACGCCCATTGAGAAACCCGGGCGTCTCCTCCTCCCTGTACCGATGCTCAGTATTAGCATACTGAGCGCGAAAACTACAGGGGGGCAGAGCGGGGCGCAGGAGCGCTATTTTGAAAAACCTGGGCGGGTGGCACCATCAGCATGGGGGTGCCCTGCAAGTAAAGGTATTTACCTACTATAATGTAAAACCATGAAAGGTCCTCTTTAAAGCTATGGAACTCCATGGATAATGATGTAAAAAAGCATGACAGCACAATCTGAATATACCTTAAAGCTAGTTCACTCCAGTTTTGGGTAATACAGTAAAAGAGGTTTTCCAGGATTATCATATTGATGACCTATACTAAGGATAGGTCATCGGTATGAGATACAGGGGTCCAACTCCCGAGACTCCGTGCTAATCAGCTTTTTGAGGAGACTAGGGAGCTCCAGTGAGCACTGCAGCCTCCTTACAGCTTACCAGGCACAGTGCCATCCACTTGAAAGCGGCTGTGCTTGGTATTGCAGCATTCACTTGAATAGGACTGACCTGCGACTAGGCCATGTGACTGATAAATGTGATGTCACATGTCCTAGGAAGAGGCCTAAGCATTCACCGAGCATCAATATGATAATCCCCCTTTGAGGTGTACAATATGTTGTCATAAGGTATGAAGCAGTTTTGCGGTCTTCCTTGTGAGACTTATATATTTAAGTGAATGGATACCATATGTATGTTCATATATGTCCAGGTTTTGCAGACAGGAATTAGAATGGCTGCCTGAATCCAATCTAAAGAAAAAGTTAACTATTGTAATAATGCTACTAAATTCTTTTATTAGACCAGTAAGGGCTAACCATTATTATTCCTCTAATGCTTTTCTGACTCATTCTCTTGTGATAACATTGTATATGGGATGAGGTGATACATTTTGGGTTCAGAACTACAATTAGCTAATATGTAGTTTATTCCATCTATCAGACGGCTGCAGTAACTTTTCTTTCCTGTAGGTGGAGACTTCTTGACGTTCTTGCGGAATGATGGTCCTAAACTGAAAACAAAGGAGCTAATCAGAATGTCAGAGAATGCTGCAGCGGGGATGGAGTACCTGGAGAACAAGCATTGTATTCACAGGTACAGGCCCAGGGGCTATTGCAATGGTATATTAGTAAATGCTGCACAGCTTCTGCGTTCTGTCATCATTTGAATATATATGTGAATAACCTGCATTATTCCTTCCATAGAATTCAGAAACTCCTCAAAAATAGTTATTTGTACAATGAGCAAATAATAAGCAGCGATAACACTGAACTTATTATAGGTACATTCTCTGAGTATTTAATACTTGTCATGCTATAGAAAGGGATTTACACCTGAAAAGGCATTAAAGAGTCTAAAAGTGGAAATGAATAAAGGAAAAATGGAATAAGAACAGTCATCTGTTAAGGGGTTGTCTCACTTCAGCAAAGGGCATTTATCATGCATAGAAAGTGAATACAAGGCACTTACTATTCACCCATATTGCATCCTTTGCTGGCTGGATTCATTTTTCCATCGCATTATACACTGCTTGGTTCCAGGAGTTACAGGCACCGTTGCAGAGGTGCACCCACAGTCCCGGCCATTAGAGAGGCTGACGCCTTTTCCTATATTGTGCAAGCACAGACACCGCTGCTGGATTGAAGGGTGGTCATAACCTCTGGATACGAGCCGTGTATAATGTCATGGAAAAATGAATCCAGCCAGCAAAGGATGCAATATGGATAACAACAATACATTAGTAAGTGCCTTGTATTAACTTTCTCTACATGATAGATGTCATTTGCTGAAGTTAGACAACTTCTTTAATCTGCTAGATTTCAATAAAGAGAAACAAACAGCCCTGCAATATCTGGTTGAGAAAATGAGTTTGTAATGTGACTAAGTAGCTGGGCCAGCAGAAATTTGACAGTGTAATAAGGAATGTAGATAGAGACAAGTGATGCAGTGAAAACAATTCAACATTTCGTTCTCTGAAGCAATTAGCTTGGTGGTTACAAACAAGTCTCAGACACTCAACGCTTGCAATCAGATGTCTTAATTGTGATTAGTGGTGGCTGGTGGTAGTCACTTACCTGCACTACTGGTTTTGGTAGCACATAGCAAATCACATTTCCTCAGTTCCATTTCAGTATGCAACTGCCACCCAGGGGTGCACCTAGCCTTTCTGCTGCCTGAGGTGAAAACTGAAATGGCCTCCCTCCCCAATGCCAATTTCTTAACCTAACCCCTTCCCTTCAGCCCATGGCCCTTCTGCTGCCCCCTCTTCACCCTACCTGGTGCTACCTGGTGATCGCCTTACCTGGCCTCATTGGTGGTGCACCCCTGCTGCCGCCCCTATTCACTCTGCTTCTTGTCCTCACCTCTATCGTAGGATCTTACTGAACTAGGCACACAGCTTTCTTAGGTCCCATGCACAGCCCAAGGTGGTTTGCACAAATAGACTGGCGTCAGCTACTATACTGTAGACCTACTGGCAAAACTCTGGCTTACTCTCTCACAGCTACCTGACTGACTGAATGATGGGAAACCCATACCTTACATATTCTCTGGATCCTCCCAAGTACATCAGGAGCTATGCAGCAGACTCTAGATGTAACTTGAGGACCTGCATAACTAGAACATGGGACCAAAAGGTCCTGTGCAGAATATTATTAAAAATAGCAATAATACAATTGGCCACTAGATGGAAGCATAACCCTAAAAATTAAATACAGTATTAGGCAGTGCACTGCATTATGGATACAAACAATTAACCTTTAAACATTTATAACCAAGGTGGCTCAGAAGCCCTGCAGTAGACTGGTGCGTACATAGAGTCAGACCATACAGCTGCTATGGGGCACAAGGTTAAAGAAGGCCTAGCTTTCATATTACATGAAGGCATCTGGGTGGCAAGAACCTGTGCAGGATTCTCATGTTCTCAAGCCACCATAATGATTTTCTGTCAGCTGCTATCACTTGGAAATGTGAGTTGCTAGCCTTCATTTCTCCTACAGTGATGCTGCAGGATAAATGAAGCATCACATGCGAATAATGCATATCACATATGAAGCCATCACAGTTAAAAGCATTAAAGGGATTCTATCACCGCCCTTTCCCACTTTAAACTGTTCCCAGCGCCTTGTAGGTAATAAACCCCAAACAGTACTGTGATTCAGGCTCGTTAATGTCGGCAACTGAAGGAGCTTTCTCAAGGTGTATGAATTTTTGCATTTCAGGAGGTATTTATTTGGCCTATATTGCCTCTTTTGTGTTTGTATAATATATTCTGATTTGGACTCTTTTGAGTTATTGTTTTCTTGGCACTAAATACACTTCTGGCTCATCCACCACCTCTTTATTGAGCTTTTAATGTTATAAATGTGAAGGCTTCATGTTATATGTGATAGGCAGCAATATATTTTTATACACTGATTATTTGGTATATATATCATCATCCTTTACTAGGGTTAGTACCGTATACGCTGTAAATAGGTGTTATGTATTATTGTTTGGTATATGGTCTCAAGGATCAAAGGGAACCTGTCAGCACCCAAATGGCCTTTAAACTGCCCACAGTAGCTTACAGCTGATGCCATCTGGTTTCTAATAATGTGGTGTCGTACATGCACCGTATGATAATGTCCTCTGCCGCACGTGTGAGAGATCTCAAGAAGGAATTGTGCATGAAGGAAACGAAAAAGCCTGTCAATCAAAAGCAAAAAGGCGGAAAGGGGGTTAGGAAAGCGTGACTTCAAGCGTGAAAGCCGCTGCCCCCTTGACTTATAGATCCTCATTTGCATACAGCCTACAGCAGAATAAAAATTGTTTTGCAATGATCATGCCCATCAGATGATTTATTATACAAGTGGTTACCTATAATAAGGAGTAATGTTCCTTAACAGGGGCCGATTATCAGGCCAATTATTGGGAACAAACAATCACATGAACGCTCGCTCCCAATTATTAGCCTGTGTAAAGGTGATCAACCGATGAAAGAGCAAACACTCGTTCATGTGGCGAAAGCATCACTTCTGTGCAGCAAACCGTACTGAATAAACAGGGATTTGCTGTCCAGGAACCATGCGTGATGAGCAATTGCAGTACGGATTGTGCATCCTCATACAGATGAGATGATTGCTGCATGTAAAAGCAACTTTTGCCTCCTCTGACTAGCAGGCAATTATTGGAATGAACTGTTCAATCCTGATGATTGCCTGATCAGCTGGTCCATGTAAAGGAGCCTTACAGAAAACATTTACCTTTTTACAGTTGTACATTATAGAGCCAGCAGTAATGGTAACATCCCTGGTGAATGGAGGGAAGTGAAATGTTATCAGATACTTCCCTGATAGTGAAGTGCTAAGTGTGACATCTCTGGTGGTCTAGATAATGAAGGGGTTCTCCTTTTCTGACCTTTTTCACCCTTCCTCTGGCTTGACCATCCTGTGTGTAGATGATCAAGCACGCAGACACCTAAGAATCTTGGCCAATAATAGAGACTCTGGGGGTTATTTATTAAGACTGGCGTTTTAGATGCCGGTCTTAATACCCCTTTGGGCTGGTGGTGGCTGCACCTAAGTTATGTAGAGGCGCCCGCATGTACATAACTTCAGCGTATTCACTGCCTGTCTAATACTACACCATCTCCCTTGCTGGTGTAGATTTAGACTATTTCTATGCCTAAAATAGGCATAGAAAATAATAAATGAGATGGTCCTACCAGCCCGCAACCTTCCCCGCCCATGCCACACATCCTTGTTTAGACCTGGCTTGAGTGGGGAAAAGTCGCAGATTGCAGCGCAAATAACCTTTGCTTCACAATCTGCGACAGATAAATGCTAAAATTGGTGTATATCTGATAATAAATGCCCCCCTGTGTGATTACCTGATGATGCCTGTGTAATACCAGAGAGTCGAGGAGATTGTGACAGGGAAAGGAGGTAGAGAGCACAGTTTTACAGGTGCATGGCATGTCTAAACCAATGATAAAGTATGTGCCTACAGCAATAATATCATTAGATAGGCAGATTACTGTATAATTCTGTACTAGAACATCACCTGATTTAACCTAGAGAACAGTAAGCCTTTAGGAATGGTCCTTTTGAAACATAAATATCTATTAACTGCTTTAATTTCTTTATCACTGGTCCAAGTACAAGAGAGAGGGCTCCAAAGCAAGGTTGCCAAGTATTGCAAGTCAAGACATAAATAGTCTTGACATAATCTTTGAGGCTTGCATGGTTTTATTTAGAAGAACTATTGGGTCCTTCCCATCCCTACTATAAGTTTAGCAGTAGTTCTGACCCCCACACTGGTTCCCATTTTGTGTGCAGGAAGCCTAAGCCCTGTGCTGTGTCCCCTTACCCATGAGGGATTAGAGGTAGACTTATTATAAACTGGGCTGGGCCACTTGTGTACCCCAGCATAGCTGAGTACCAATAGCATGGGGTAGTCTCTGGTTAGTATGACCTTGTTCAGAACTATCTTTTCCCATTAGCACCTGATGTATTTCATGTGCACTTTCAGCCCTATGACAGATGTACAATACATAGTCAGTTGCCTAGTGGGTTATATGGCACTGCTCATTTTCAGGTCAGATAATGTGAAGTCATTATAGTGATCGTAGTTATAACTTTTCAATACAGTTCAATTGCATATACACAGTAATATTTCAATATTTCTACTAGTTTCTATTAATACGTATTTCGACTAGTTATGAAGGCCTTTTTGTCCATTTCACACAATGTCTTTCTTTTTTAATGTAGGGATCTTGCAGCACGCAATTGTCTTGTGACAGAAAAAAATGCCTTAAAGATTAGTGACTTTGGTATGTCAAGAGAAGAGGCAGATGGAGTATATTCATCCACTGGAGGAATGAAACAAGTTCCTGTTAAATGGACGGCACCAGAAGCGCTTAACTATGGTATTTTTTACATTAGTATTATGTTTCTTTCTCCATGGCATTAGACATATATGAACTGAATTTTACACAGTAAATTATTCTTGTAACCATACACCTAGATTGCAGGAAGAGCCATAGCTAGGCCTTCACACAGGGTAAAAAGTTTGCTTTCTTCCACGTAGTTCATTTTTCAATTATACCTCTGTCACCTTGTCTTCTCCTTCAAACAGCCCCAAATTTCATGCCCGTTTCTAGAGGTTACGGCCACCACTGTAATGTCCTCAGCAATAGCTGAAAAAAACACTTTCGGTAGCTTGGCTGGCTGCTCTGGTGGCCAGTTTCACAGGAGTGAGTGCACACATATTCTTGTGCATGTGCAGTCACTCCCAGCCCCGACCACCTTGTCAGTGGTCAGCTCCGCCCCCAGCAAGCAGGAAATTGAGACCCTGAGAGCTGTGACGGAGCTTGAAAATGGCAAGTTGCCTGGTTTCCTGTTGCAGAGAGGGCAAAGTGTGTGGGGGGGGGACCTGCTGCACACAGCTGCCTTGTAGCCATGGACAATTTGGTAAGAGGTTTGTGAGAAGAAGAGAACAGATTGAACAGATCAACGGAGAGAAGAGGATGAGGGTATTTTTTTTATATTTGGTGTTCCTTTAACATATTTTTCTTCTCCTTTTCTTAAAGGGGTTCTGCAGTTGTTTAAAACTGATGATCTATCCTCAGGATAGATCATCAGTATCTGATCGGCAGTGGTCTGACACCCGGGACCCCCGCCAATCAGCTGTTTGAGAAGGCAGGAGCGCCGTGGCCTTCTCTGTGTTTTCCTCAGGCCCAGTGACGTCACGACTAGTATCAATGGCCTGGGCGGGGCTAATGTCTGCTCACATGAATGGAGCTTAGCCCCGCCCAGGCCAGTGATACTAGCCGTGACATCACTGGGCCTGCGGTAAACAGTGAGAAGGCCGCGGTGCTCCTGGAGCGCCGCTGCCTCTTCAAACAGCTGACCGGCGGGGGTCCTGAGTGTCGGACCCACGCCGATCAGATGCTGATGATCTATCCAGAGGGTAGATGATCAGTTTTAAACAACTGCAGAACCCCTTTAAATGTATTGGTATATGAAATAGCTCCTGCTCACAACTGGATGTTTAAATGACAGGTAGCATTAAAGTTGTTTTCTCACTTTAGCAAATGGCATTTATCATGTACATAAAGTTAACACAAGCCACGTACTAATGTATTGTGATTGTCCATATTGCTTCCTCTGCTGGCTGGATTTATTTTTCCATCACGTTATACACTGCTCGTATCCATGGTTACAACCTTCCTGCAGTTCATCAGTGGTGGTTGTGCTTGTACACTATAGAAAAAAGTGCTGGCCTCTCTGATGACTGGGACCATGGGAGTGCACGTAAACTAATGCTTTTTCCTATAGTGTACAAGCACGACCACCACTGCTGGATTGCAGGGTGGTCCTAACCATGGGAACGAGCGTTGTATAATGGATGATAACAATGCATTAGTAAGTGCCTTGTATTAACTTCTTCTCCTGAATCCAGCAGCTGTGACCGTACCTGCACACCATAAGAAAAAGTGGTCCCAGCCACCAGAAAGACAGATACCTTTTCCTACAGTGTGCAAGCACGACCACCGCTGCTGGATTGCAGGGTGGTAGTAACCATGGAAACGAGCAGTGTATAATGTGATGGAAAAATTAATCTAGCCAGCAATTAATGCAATATGGACAATCACAATACATTAGTAAGGGCCTTATATTAACTCTATCTACATGATAAATGCCAGTTGCTAAAGTGAGACAACCCCTTTAAGTCAGCTCTCATTTATATAGATGCATATCTTCAAGTCTGTGCAGTCAGTTTAATAATCAATACACAGGACTGGACTTCTATCAGTAATCACTGCTGCCAGCAGGATTGCTGTATATGTCAGTACATTATTGGCTTCACATACTCAGTGCTATGAACAGATGAGCTAGACGGCTCTTCAGCATGTACCTCTCGTTTGGCCATTTCAGATCTATACATAATATCATACTCTACTGCTTCATCAGTTTTTATTCTGAACATGAAGCTCTGGTCACCACAGGCTTTATATACACTGTGTATTTATTCCAGGTCGATACAGTTCAGTAAGTGATGTCTGGAGTTTTGGAATTTTGCTTTGGGAAGCATTCTCTCTTGGTGCAGTGCCATATACAAATTTGAGCAACCAGCAAACTAGAGAAGCTATAGAACAAGGTAAGTGTGTGTGTAGTAAAGGTTAGAGAGACAGAAAACAATAGATCTCAAATGAAGAGGTGCTTCAGTCAAATCTAAATAACACAGGTCCACTGTGTCCTGTGATCTTTTCACGGTACTTCCATCTTTTCTGTCTTCAAAATGTGGTGCCAATATTCAAAAAGGGTCCAAAAACAGAGCCCGGGAACTATAGGCCGGTAAGTTTAACATCTGTCGTGGGTAAACTGTTTAAGGGTTTTCTAAGAGATGCTGAGTACCTCAATGAAAATAACCAAATTACTCCATATCAGCATGGCTTCATGAGGGATCGGTAATGTCAAACCAATTTAATCAGTTTCTATGAGGAGGTAAGTTCTAGACTGGACCGCGGCGAATCAATAGATGTCGTATATCTAGACTTCTCCAAAGCATTTGACACTGTACCACATAAAAGGTTAGTATATAAAATGAGAATGCTTGGCCTGGGAGAAAATGTCTGTGTGTGGGTAAGTAACTGGCTCAGTGATAGAAAACAGAGGGTGATTATTAATGGCACATATTCAGATTGGGTCACTGTCACTAGTGGGGTACAACAGGGGTCAGTATTGGGCCCTATTCTCTTCAATATATTTGTTAATGATCTTGTAGAAGGCTTGCACAGTAAAATATAATTTTTTGCAGATGACACTAAACTGTGTAAAGTAATTAACACAGAAGAGGGCAGTACACTGCTACAGATGGATCTGGATAGACTGGAGGCTTGGGCAGAGAAGTGGCAGATGAGGTTTAACACTGGTAAAATATTGGGTAACTCTGACATGGAAAAGGACCTAGGAATTTTAGTGAACAGCAAACTAAGCTGTAGAAACCAGTGTCAGACAGCTGCTGCCAAGGCCAATAAGATAATGGGTTGCATCAAAAGAGGCATAGATGCCCGTGATGAGAACATAGTCCTGCCACTTTACAAATCACTAGTCAGACCACACATGGAGTACTGTGTACAGTTCTGGGCTCCTGTGAACAAGGCAGACATAGCAGAGCTGGAGAGGGTTCAAAGGATGGCAACTAAAGTAATAACTGGAATGGGTGGACTACAGTACCCAGAAAGATTATCAAAATTAGGGTTATTCACTTTACAAAAAAGACGACTGAGGGGAGATCTAATAACTATGTATAACTATATCAGGGGTCAGTACAGAGATCTCTCCCATGATCTATTTATCCCCAGGACTGTGACTGTGATGAGGGGACATCCTCTGCGTCTGGAGGAAAGAAGGTTTGTACACAAACATAGAAGAGGATTCTTTACAGTAAGAGCAGTGAGACTATGGAACTCTCTGCCTGAGGAGGTGGCGATGGTAAGTTCACTAAAAGAGTTCAAGAGGGGCCTGGATGTATTTTTGGAGGGTAATAATATTACAGGTTATAGTTACTAGAGATGGGTCGTTGATTCAGGGAGTTATTCTGATTGCCTGATTGGAGTCGGGAGGAATTTTTTTTCCCTAAAGTGGGGAAAATTGGCTTCTACCTCACAGGGGTTTTTTGCCTTCCTCTGGATCAACTTGTAGGAAAACAGGCCGAACTGGATGGACAGATGTCTTTTTTCGGCCTTATATACTATGTTACTATGTTACATAAGATCACCACTGTGCAGTTTAAATATAGGTTGGTAGTTATAGGATGACATCTTACTAGCCCACCAAAGCAGCACTCTTAATCCTGCTAGGGTTGTCTAAGCTCTGAGCTCACATCTCCCAGCAGCTCCTCCTGAATCAGATCCTGCTTAGTGACCTATAAGTAGATAGGAAGGTATATGACGACATCTTCTTAGCCCACCTTCATACAGAGCAGAATACAGCTAGGTTTTCTAAGCTCTGAGCTCACATCTCCCAGAAGCCCCTCCTGAATCAGATCCTTCTTGATGACCTATAAGTAGATAGGTAGATATATGACAACATCTTATTAGCCCACCTTCATACAGAGCAGAATACAGAATCCTGCTATGTTTTCTAAGCTCTGAGCTCACATTTCCCAGAAGCCCCTCCTGAATCAGATCCTTCTTGATGACCTATAAGTAGATAGGTAGATATATGACAACATCTTATTAGCCCACCTTCATACAGAGCAGAATACAGAATACTGCTAGGTTTAAAAGCCACAAAGCAGTTTTTGTTTAAAAAAAAAAAAAGGGAAACCATCAGTATAGTAAAAAAGGGAAATGTTAGGGGCTCGTACATAAGAAAGTTCTTCAGGGAAACCTAATTAGTTTCTGTTTATTTTTTTTAACTTGAGACGGTGAAAATCATCAATATTCTATCTTTACAAAATCATTTTTTTTATATCTCAGGAATCCGCCTCCCTGCCCCAGAGTTGTGTCCAGATGATATTTATAAGCTGATGCTGCGGTGCTGGGAATATGATCCGAGGAAACGTCCAAATTTTGGCACTGTGCACCAGGAACTTATCAGTATCCGCAAGAAACAACGATAAAGTCCTTACTCATTGACTATAAAAGGAAAGGATGCAGTTAACTTACTGATGGGACTTACTGTATGGACCTACAAGAAGTAATGAACAGGGGCATTAATACTGCTCTGTACAGATATGTTATTTCTAACTATTCTCATGGTCAAATATGTCACTAGACATCTTCTTCTTATCCTAGCAGCGTCTGTGAAGCTTTTCTTTAGTGGTTCAATGCATCCTGCATCAGGATTACTTTAAGAGATACACATAAAAACGTGTCAGTGCTGAGTTTGTCATTGAGCACAATTCATCAGACTTTCCCAATGTGCTATTTGTGGTTTTACAAAGAACTGCAGGTAATCTTACTTATTATGAAGCACACGCAGTACGTACAGTGCAGCTCCAAAGAGTGAAAGAATGGAATCAGCGTTTCTGCATCTACATAAATGCACAGGGTATTCGCATAGATAGGAATAAAAGAAAATATTTTAATTATCTGTATGCATATTGAAGGAAGACTTATATTTAAAGTGCTCCATCTGTCTAATTGACTGTGTTTTAATAAATATTGGTTGCTGATATTTTTAGGACTGTATTGTTTTCAGTGAAAATATCCATTTATTTTATAAGCTACCTGTTATGTCTCACCTGGTTGGTTGGATCCACTAAGCCACTGGTCCGGATGAGCACGACAAGTGGTTCTAGTGAAGCAGAGGTGGACTGGTGGTAGTGATGCCGGGCTGTGGATGTGCAGAGATGAAGCCGAATTGAAGAACAGCTGGTTCAGCAGACTGTACTGATGCTGAACAGTTGCAGGCCTGTTGACATGCAGTGATGAATTAGAGTAGTAGCACACTTGTGCAGTAGAGTTATAGTAGTGCTGGACAGATGCAGAGATCTGCAGTGAAGTAGCAGTGTTAGGTGCAGCAAGTCATCACTTATGTCCATTGATGGGGTATGGGCCCCTTAAGTGGCATATTTTTTAGTTAGTGGTGCTGAGGAGGGGAGGTATGGAAAATTTTAAATTGTCTGGATTAGAAAAAAAATTCTGCTTTCTTCCCCTCAAAATATTATGATCATGCTATAATCAATTACTGGAATTACTGTAGCTTGTAAATGGAGCAAGTGGTGTATATATACCATATTATTTGCTCCATAAGACACACCTGACCATAAGACGCAACATTGTTTTAGAGGAGGAAAATAAAAAATATATATATTATAAATATATTCATCAGACCTCAAATTAGGCCCCCAATTTTCAACAGACCAACAAATCAGACCTCCTATCCTTATCAGACTTCAGATCAGACCCCCAATCCTCATCAGACCTCAGATCAAACCCCCAGTCCTTATCAGACCAAAGATCAGACCCTAAATCAGACCCCCAATCTTCATCAGACCTCAAATTAGACCCCCAATTTTCATCAGACCAACAAATCAGACCTCCTATCCTTATCAGACTTCAGATCAGACCCCCAATCCTCATCAGATCTCAGATCAAACCCCCAGTCCTCATCAGACCTCAGATCAAAAATAAAATAAATAAAGGAACTCACCTCTCCTTCTCTGGATGGCGTTGCCACTCTGGAGATCCATCGCCCTCTTCCTGCAGTGCGGCACTGTGACCTGATGTTGAACAGCATCATTTCATAGTGCGCGCACTAACCCCTGGCGTTGTACGCAGTCAGGACATAGCAGAGCTTGGCACCAGCAGAAGACCAGGGAGCAGTGAGTAAAGCCAGCATCAGGAGTGCTATATTTATCACTTCCCGGCCCTCCTGTGCTAATTAGCACTTCCATAATGAAAGCACTCATTAATATTCACTTCATATGATGCATTGCCACCTCCTCACACACACTTTTGGGGGAAAAGTTCATCTTATGGAGTGAAAAATACATGTAAGTGATTTGCTGTAAATGCTTCAACAATATTGCTTCCATCCTGGCAGTATAATTTCTGGGACGCAAGAATGAAAAAAGTGTAATTTCTCATTACAATTTCATCTACTGTAAACCGGATTCTTACAAAGATGCATTTAATAGAATGACAAGGCTGACAGAAGACTATTGCCCTATGCAGTTTGTTAATATTTAATCCCCAATGTGTAAAACCTGCTGCTATTATTGTGAATTTAGTGTCACCTGATCCACCAGCCATCAACCTGAAATCCTGTGCTAAAAATCTCACTAGTATTAAGGGATTATTCTGTAATAAAAGCTATATTCAAGCTTGCTGGGTTTTTGGTCGAACAGACAGGGTGTTACATGTACTGGGCTCTTTGCTGCATAAAACTAATATGAGTGATCAGAAAAGGACTTGCCACATGAGGACCATTTTTATTACATTTAAAGAACATTGTGTTCTGCTCAAGTGAGCAGGATGAGTGACTATTTTCTATAATAAGATGGATTACCATAGTACTGAGAGAGAAAGTGGGACTGTACATAGACCAGGGAGTAAAACTGTTCTGGAATTGATAAAAGCCAGGACAAAATTACAAAGCCAAGTTCTGGAATGTGTAGACTAAAGAAATATAGGTTTATCTATACAATAGGCACGTCAGTGGTCATGTCAATATATTCAGTAATAACAATTATAGAATATCAAGGATGAATGGTACATTGTGGATATGCATTATTTAGGCAAGCTGGTATGTATCCAGTGTACACCATAGTCCCATGCATCATATAGTCTCCACATATCCAGTAGACACAAGTAGAAAAATGCCAGTAATTTTTCCAGGAACCAATTGTGCCTCTATAGCAGTTATACTATATATTTACATCTCTATCTGCAGTGACCAGGTTTGAGGTGGCCCCAACATTACACTGGATCCCCCAGACAATGTTCTCAACATGTTGCTGCTTTCTGGTGGAGAGGGTAAGGCATTGAGCACCCCAGTGGGAAATAAGTCCAGAAATTCAGGGTTTGCAGTAAACCAGTTAGCTTTTTTACTGGAGGTGCACTTGAGTGCAAAACAATACAGGCAATACACTGAGCTGGCTTCTCCAGTCTCCTCGCTGGCAGAAGAAGCTTCCATGCTGAAGAGAGACCTGATCTAGCAGTCCCTCTGTCTCTCAGAAAACTAGTACCCTGGCCAAAGGCTGGTGATCCAGGGTCTGTGGCTCAGTTGTCGGGAAGGGTATCCCCATCTCAGCGTCTTCTTCTGGTCATTCATGTAGTCTGGCAGATTCTGTCTTACTAAACACTGGTCCCTATCTGCAGACCACTAGGGACTCTGACTGCTCTATTTTTATACAGTTTCTAACTGATCCAGAACCTTCTATTGGGCGGAGTGAAGCTAGAGACTCATAGCTGAATAGAAACAATGCTGCATTTCGAGGCTGCCATAGACTTGTATAGTGCCTCATTACAAATCAATGGGAATGACTAAGTAGTTTCCAGACTTAACTGTCTGTCAAAGCTAAACCAAACAGTCAAAACTTCATGGTGTCTGTTCTTCTATACACAAGGTAGCTCTGCATAGTCCCTTATGAGAGTAGTGGAAAAGTCCCAGAGTATCTCAGTATTAGTTGGCTGTGGATTAACCCTTTCCACAGTGCTGATACAGTGCGAATGAACAGGATATATTACAATAAACATATAAAATGTAGTTCAACAATATAAAACAGTATAAGTGTAAACATCGGCATAAATCTTAGTTAACCCTTCAAAGTGCCCGAAAGTAGTGAGTTGAAGGATTTGCATAGTAGCAATAGGGGCAAATGTTCACAGATGTCCATACTCCATGGCATATCCTCATAGCCAGCTTCCTTTTGGTGACTAGTTTTATTTGACCATACAGTTCCCCTGATGGGGACTGTTGGTATTGTCATGTTCACTTGTTTTTAATTGTGCTTACTGGCAAATCAATCTATTTTCCTACACCAGTAGAACATGAGCTCCACTAGTTAAAGGGGTTGTCCAGCCTCTTATTTTTTTTATTATTATTTAGAATGCTATAAAATAAACAAACTGACTAAGGCTACTTTCACATTAGCGTTAAGCACGGATCAGGCGGGTCAAGTGGCCCGCCGGATCCGTGCAGATAATACAACCATGTGGATCCGTAATGAATAGATCCGGTTGTATTATCTTTACCATCTGTTAAACGGATCCGTCATGGACTCCACTGAAAGTCAATGGAGGACGGATCCGTTTACTAGTGTGTCACACCAAACGGATCCGTCCCCATTGACTTGCATTGGGGGCCATTCCGGATCCGTCTTGGTGCGGATGCTTAGACCAGAGAGCAAACCGCAGCATGTTGCGGTTTGCTCTCCGTTCTGGAGACGGAACGGAATGCTTTCAGGAGCATTCCGTTGTCTTCAGTTCAGGTTTGTCCCCATTAACAATGAATGGAGACAAAACTGAAGCGTTTTATTCCGGTATTGAGCCCCTATAACGGAGCTCAATACCGGAATAGTTAAACGCTAGTGTGAAAGTAGCCTTAGGCTACTTTCACACCAGCATTTTTGCTGGATCCGGCAGGGTTCAGCAAAAACGCTTCCGTTACTGATAATAACTTTCATCCTTGCAGTATAATTTCTCATTACAAATTCCCCGGTTCCTTACAAAGATGCATTTAATAGAATGACAAGGCTGACAGAAGACTATTGCCCTATGCAGTTTGTTAATATTTATATATGAACGGCTCCGGTTGTATTATCTTTAACACTGCCAAGACGGATCCGTCATGAACTCCATTAAAAGTCAATGGGGGACGGATCCGTTTTCTATTGTGTCAGATTGTGTCAGAGAAAACAGATCCGTCCCCATTGACTTGCATGACGGATCCGTCTTGCTCCGCATCCCAGCACGGAAAGCAAACCACAGCATACTGCGGTTTGCTCTCCCGTGTGAGAACAGAACGGAATGCATTTTGGAGCACTCTGTTCTGTTCAGTTACATTTTGTCCCCATTCATTGTCAAATGGAGACCCAAGAAGCGGCTGCAGTGGAGCGGGGTGATATCAGTTGGGTGAGTATTACTCAGTGTGGGATTTTATAGTATTCTTAGCTTTCGTTAACAATTCCAAGGGCCTACACAACTCTTTCATTGCCTATGTATTTATTGTATATATTGCTGTATAGCAAAAGTATAAAGATGATCAACACAGAAGTAGAATATTTATGTTCATTATTTGTATCAATCGTCTGTTGTCTTCCCACAATAGCACACCCAGGGTTTGCTTAATAGGGTTATTGTTCTATAAGCTACTGAGAAGACCTGAGGGCAGTGTATGTCTTACCAAAATACTTTCTTGCCTTGATGTTTCACTTTGAACTGACACCACACCCTCCATCATTATGCACAAAGATTTTGCAACCCTGGTGAGTTTTGTAGCATTCTACTGACACAAATAACAATTTGTGAACATTTATTAGATATAGCAGTTAACCCTTTCACGACCGGAGGTTTTTTCGGTATTGCGTTTTCGTTTTTTGCTCCTTGCCTTCATACAGCCATAACTTTTTTATTTTTCTGCTCACATAGTTGTATAAGGGCTTGTTTTTTGCGGGACAAGTTGTACTTTCAAATGCCACCATTTATTATTGGATATGGTGTAGTGGGAAGCGGGAAAAAAATTCCAAATCGGGTGAAATTGCAAAAAAACCACTATTCCGCTACAGTTTTCCGGATTTTTTATTTACGGCGTTCGCTGTTCATTAAAACTGACCAGTTACTTTCATTCTACAGGTCAGTACGAATCCAGCGGTACCTAACATGTTTAGTTTTTCTTGTGTTTTGATAGTGATAAAAAAATGATAAAGTTGGTTGTTTTGTTTTTTTTTTTTTGGTCGTCATATCTTGACCCCGATAACTTTTTGGCATTTATGTGTACGGAGCTGTATGGGGGCTCATTTTTTGCGGGGCGATCTGAAGTTTTTATTGATACCATTCTGGGGTGTGTCTGACTTTTTGATCGCTTTTTATTTAATTTTTTTTAGAAAAAAAAGTGACAAAAAACGTCAAATCGCCATTTGGACGCTTTTTTCCGCCACACAATTCGCCGTATTGGAATTTTTTTTTTTTAGTTTAAAAGTACGGGCGTTTTCGGTCACGGTGATACCCATGATGTCTATATTTATTGTTATTTAGGTATTTATTTTTTAATTATACGGAAAGGGGGTGATTTAAACTTTTATTTTTATTTTTTTTTTTTTTAAACACATTTTATTGTAATTTTTTGATTACAAACATGGCGAAGGACGCCCAATACAAAAGGGCACAACATGTGTCCATTTACATCCACAAGCAAGTAGTCATAGTAATCATAAATAAAGAAACATCGAAACACTTCTGTGTGGTCAAAGTCATGTGTGGAACACCCGAGTTTCCTGTCCTTGAAACTCAATAGAGTCAATCTGAGCACCAGAACAGGTAGATAAAGGACAGGTACATGAGTCCATCTCCTACCCCTCCGAACCCAAGGCCCTACATGATAGCACCCCCAGTGTCCCCTTCAGCTGTTGCGTGAGATACCATTCCGTGTATCGGAAGGGTTCCATCAAGGATTGAATCTCATTATCTTTAAACACCTTCACCACATATGGTTTCCATTTCAGGAAGAATTTAGAGGTCAGGGTATCCTTGTGTTTGATGGTGGTTAAGCGGTCCAAACCCAGCAGGTGGTGCAGTTGCCCCTTAAAAGCAGGCTCACCTGGGATATCTGTGGATAACCAGTCTTGTAGGATGGCCCGTTTCGCCACCATCAGTATCACATGTATGAGAGGAGGTATCCGTTTACAAGCCCCCACCGGTATCAAATCATCACTAGAGATGGACTGGAATATGAGGACCAGCGGATCTTTGTCAAGCGTAAATCCCCATAAGGAATGAATAAATTGGAGGACCCAATCCCAGTATTTCTCTATACGTGGGCACGTCCATAAACCATGCCACATGTCCGTCTTAGGCAGCTTGCATTTGGGGCAGGCCTCAAAGCGATGTGGGGATTGGGGCGCGACAGGAAGATTGAAACCATATATGGCTCTGTGCATGATCTTAAAATGGGACTCCCTCCAACGCTCCGAGACCACATGCTTCCTAATCTGTTCCCACCCCCCCAAGATACCTTGCACCACTTCTGGGCCTTGTATTACTGTGGACCAATGTTGCAGCAAGGACGAGGCCGGGACAGATGATAGCGTGTCCCGCAAGGCATTATACAAGGTAGAGATTGAGTGTCTGGAACCCGAGCGATTAATAATCATGTCAAAAGAATTCTGGGCCACCACCATGTCCAGCTTAGTCAGCCTTTTCTTGCAAAAGGAGGATAATTGCATGAATTGAAAAATCAATTTATCGGGCAGCCCATGAAGAGAAGCCAGTTCTGCATAGGAATACCAGACTTTCCGTTCAGGATCAATAAGCTGGAGGGGTGTGACAATGCCCTTGTTCTTCCAAAGCTGGAAGGTATGAGGGTCTTGGGCAGGAGGGAATTCCGGGTGGCCCCAGAACGGCATATATTTTGATATCAAGAAAGGAAGATGGAATCGTTTACGGACTTCCTTCCAGGTAGCAATAGTATCCCGTAATAGCACCAAAAGTTTCACCGACCTGGGCAAGCGGGCTCTCTCAGTGTGTAACAACGAGATTAGATTCCATGGCGCTGCTAGATCGGTTTCCAGCGGAAGACAGGAATAAAAGGAAGTGGAGTGCAACCAGTCAAGCACATGTCTCATAAGACTTGCGATGTTATAGCCTCTAATATTGGGAAAATTCACTCCTCCCACCCATTTGGTATGCATTAGTTTATGGAGCGAGATCCTTGGGCGCCTACCTGCCCAAATAAAATGGGTAAATGCCTTGTGCAAATCTTGGACATCTTTGTGCTTGATCAAGAGTGGTATAGTCTGCAATTGATACAACAGCCTAGTGAATGAGACCATCTTTATCAGATGGCACCTCCCCAGAAAGGAGAGGGGTAAATTCCTCCAGTTGGTAAGTTCTTGTTTAATTTTTTGAAATATCGGGGGATAATTCAGAGCGTAAATGCTATTCGGGGTTTTACCTATTTTGATGCCCAAATATGTAATATATGATTTGGACGGTTTTAAGCCATATCCCAGATTTTCCCAAAAGGAGGAGCCCATGCACTTCCCCAATTCTAGGATCTCGCTCTTTCCCGGATTAATGCGATACCCTGAGAAGGATTCAAAATCTGTTATAAAACGCATAGTCTTTGCCATGTCACCCTTGGGATCACTGAAATAAAGCAGGATGTCATCAGCGAATAGCGTAATTTTGACTTCTTGAGAACCCACTTTTATCCCCTTGTAAAGCGAGGACTGTTCCAGATATCTGGCTAGGGGTTCAACGGCTATGTTGAAGAGTAAAGGGGATAATGGACACCCCTGTCTGGTCCCCTTCGCTAATGGGAAGGGAGCAGACAGGAATCCAGGTGTATGAACTCTGGCCTTGGGTGAAGTGTACAGCGCCTCTAAGAACGTCCTGAATGCCCCCTTGAAGCCCATGGTATCCAGCACCTGACCCAGCCAAGGCCATTTGACATTGTCAAATGCCTTTTCGGCATCAAGGGCCACGATAGTAGGATGTTCGCCAGCTATAGGATTCAGATGCGTCCTATCCAATACCGCCAGTACCTTCCTGACATTGGCGACTGCCGCCCTCTGTTTAATGAAACCCACCTGGGCCGATCCTATCAGTGTGGGAAGAAAGGCTGCCAAACGGTCAGCCATAATCTTAGACAGTAATTTCACATCTTGATCTATCAGTGAAATGGGCCTGTAAGACTGCGGGTCCTGCGGATCTTTACCCTGTTTTGGTAATAATTTAATGTATGCCACCCTAGACGCCTCTGGCAGCTGTCCCGAGATCAAGACACCATTAAAGTATTTTTCCAAAAGGGGAGTAATCGGGTCCCTGAGAATCTTATAAAACTCACCCGGATACCCATCTGGGCCCGGCGCTTTGGCATTGTGTAGACCATTAATAGCTGTCTTGATCTCCATTTCAGTAATTGGCTTATTCAGCTCCTCCAAGTTCTCCTGGGAAACAGATGGGAGGGAGACGCCATTTAAGAAATCTATGCCATCCTTAGATGCTGAGTCAGATGCATAAAGAGCTGCATAATATTGTTGCAAAATTATGTTAATCTCCCGGGGGTCCGACGTGGGCAAACCAGAGGTAGCCCTCAAAGACTGAATAGGGGCAGGTAAGCATCGCCCCCTGGCTAATCTCGCCAGCAGCTTCCCTGACTTGTTACCAAAACGGAATAACTTCTCCTCCATAGAGGTACGATAAAAGCGTTCCCTCCTTTCCATCCAGAGATCAAATGTGTGCTTGGCCGCTACCCATCTCTCTCTCAGTTCAGAGGTAGGGTTCTGAAGAAAATAGGTATAGGCCAACCTTAATGAGGAACTGGCCTCTTCATATTTAGCTAGAGATGTACGCTTTATGGAGGAGATGTAGGACATTAAACGCCCCCTAAGTACCACCTTGGCCGTTGCCCACATCAGAGCCGGATCTTGCATGTGTTGAGCGTTGTCTGTCTCAAATTCCAGCCACCAGCCTCTCACCAATTCCCTAAAGGATTCATCTTCAAACATGTAAGCAGGGAAGCGCCATAGAATGTCAGTACCCCTAGGGAGATGATCCAGTATATCCAGGGATATAGGGGCATGATCAGAAATCACCATATCATGGATACTAGCCTCCGTGATTCTGCTTGCTAGGGAAATATGCGGTAATAGGTAATCTATTCGCGACCAGCTAGAGTGCGCATGAGAAAAGTGGGTGAACTCCCTATCATGCGGGTGGGATATACGCCATGAGTCCTGTAGACCACATGAGTCCATAAGGGGAATCAGTCGTTTCTCCCTGGGCCGCACCACCCGTATATTGGGAGAGGTTCCCTTCCTGTCTTCCGCTGGCAACATAACCGTGTTCATGTCCCCCCCCACAATCTTATTCTGGACATCATCAGACAAGAGCAGGGTCTCTAAGTTGTTAAAGAATACTGCATTATCACCATTGGGTGCGTAAATATTATATATGCTCCACTTCTCATCTCCTTTGCGAAATCGCAGACGCACCCAGCGACCTTCACCATCGTCCGTGGAGACATCCATGACCGCAAAGGAGAACTGTTTATGCACAAGAATGAGAGTCCCGCCTTTGCGATGTTGTGCTGAGGCCCCAAAAATTTGTCCTACCCATTGCCTGCCCAGGCGGTGAAAGTCTTGCTCTGTCAGGTGAGTTTCCTGTAGCAGTGCTATGTCCGGACGTAGTTTTTTCAGGTGTCTCAGGACCATGGACCGCTTTTCCGGCGACCTCAACCCTTTAACGTTCCAGGATACTACTCGCATAGTGCAAAAAAGAGAATCAGAGCATTAACAATCAGTAAAAGAAAAGCATCTCCCCTGAGACAGCTATCAGGGGATAGAACCCCCAGATTTCTCCGTGGAGATGTGCATAGAATTCCTCCATACAGATTCCCACTTCCTGCCCCTCTCTTCCCCCCTAGTGGTACCTCCTGAAGCCCGCCTCCCACCTGAGCTCGAGGGAAATAGTGCTCCACACAAGACATGCCACATAACATTTTCAGAAAAGTAAAACATGTGAAACAAAAAAATATCAGAATCCCACATTGTGACCCGGAATTCTGACAGCCATTAACCAGGTACCAGGTATGCCCTGTCATCATGGCTATGGACTCCCTTTTTTCTGAGGGAAAGAGAAACACTCTGAAATCACTAGGCTGCCTAGTACCGAGGTAGCAGCCCTCCCTCCCCCAGTACCCCTAACAAACCACGGTAACTCCAACCTGTTATCATCAAAAGGCCCTAAAAATGCAAAAGGAAAACCCAACAGAGGTTACAGTCTTGTGCATGATTCAGCCAATGCGACCCATCGCCGGACCGCGTCTGTTCTTCTTTGCATGTCGACGACGCGATGGCGAAGATGCTTGAGAAGAAGCCCGGGAAGATGAGCGAGGAGACTGAGAGCGCCTCAGTAAGCCCCCTCCACTTGAGGCATGTCTGAGAGCCCGTCCCGGTGAGTCCGGATCCCCCGAAGAGGGCGAGATGGTAGTATCGGTTGTTAGATAGTCCGCGTAGGCCTTTTCTGCTTCCTCTGCAACGGTATAGGTGCGGACTGAGCCTCCCATTGAAAATACCTTTAAAGTCGCCGGGTAAAGCAGCTGGAAGCGAATCTTCCTGCGATTAAGGGCTGTGCACACCGCACTAAACTTCCGTCTTTTTTGCGCCACTTCCACGGAGAAATCCTCGAACAAAAGAACTTTAGCGCCTCTGAACTCTAATGGCTTCCTTCGCCTCCTGAAGGCCCGCAACACAGCTTGCTTGTCGTTATAGTCCAGAAAGCGCATGATGATTTGCCTGGGAGTTCCCCTCGGCGGACGGTCCACACCGTGAGCGTTTGATAACGCAGTTAAGGTAGGATCAGGGCCTATACGATGCACTCTTTCAATGCGGCAGCAATGACTAAGGCCCAGAACAGCCGGGAGATCCTCTTCACATAACTGTTGAAGGTCTGCCTGTTTAACCGACTCCGGTATTCCCACCATACGGAGATTGTTGCGTCTGGACCGGTTCTCAAGGTCATCCAGCTTTGCCGCCACTCGCCGATACTCTTCCTGCAGGGTGTCGAGCTGTGTTGAGAAGGTAAGAGCGCCTTCCTCCGCTATATTTATGCGGTGTTCCACCTCATCTAGTCTGGCCTTATTCGTAGACACCTCCGTCTGCAAGCGTGACAGGGAGGCCTGTAAGACCGACTCCAGCGTCTTTTGTATGTCCGGCGCCAGGTGTCTGGCCACATCAATAGCCAATTGACGGTAATCTATGCCGCCTACCTCTATGGCCGTCGGCGGTGAGGGTGGAGAGTCCTCCAGGTGGTTCAGGTCTGTCAACTGCAACGGGTATCTAGGTGGAGAAGCCGTGCGATCCGGCGCCATCTTGAAAGGCCCGAGCGTCTCGCTGGTATTGTCAGTCCCGGCTGGCTTCTGAGAGCTGCGCAATAAATAACGCTCCATAAGGTGAGGAGGGAACCCCAGGGTGCTCACCTGGCAAGTTCTGACTGTAGATGGAGTCGGATGCTGGCGATACGTGAGCAGATATGGGCCCGGGGTGCAGGAGCTGCTCCTCGTGCGACTCTACATCTCAGCGCCGGAACCGGAAGTCTAAACTTTTATATTTTTTATATATTTTTTAACATTTTTTAAAAAATTTTTTTTAATTATTTGAAAGCTCAAATATAAACTAATATATTGTACTTTTAATTTTTTCACTATGAGCAATCTCTGATTTTTAATCTTGAATTAAAACTCATGATTGCTCATTTCTTATCCTGGCCTGCCATCTAGTGGCCAGAATAAGAATTGCACTTTGAAAGCTGTAATCCTCACTAGCGAGGATTAAAGCTTTAATAACGTGTACAGACGGCCCGATTGGCCAATCGGGTCGTCTGTACATCACCCGGAAGCAAACTGCTTCCGGGTACAAACGCCACCGGAAGCCATCAGAGGGGCCCAGAAGAAAAGAGAAGCCCATAGGAAGACGCCGCCGATGGCGGTAAGTAGCCGCAAGTCTCTGCTGTTAGAAACAGCAGAGACTTGCCGGCCATGACGCCCGCCGCACCCGCGAGCGGGCGTCATGTCCCCGCACCGCCCGAGCGCCGTACATGTACGGCGCCGGTCGGGAATTAAAGGGAACCTGTCATCTCCGAAACACCCCCTGAACTAGAGTAAACGGTGTATAGTGTAAGTGATGCTGAATCCGAATATGTAAGTTTTATCTTCATACTCACTTCCTTTCTGACGCTGTGCTCCCACAAACCAGCAGTAAAATGCACTCACTGGACTCCAGTGCTCACTCACATAATGGAGAGGACTCAAAGAAGAGTCCTGTCAATGTATTTTACTGCAGGTTTGTGGGAGCATCGGAATGGAAGTGAGTATGAAGATAAAACTTACATATTCGGATTCAGCATCACTTACACTATACAACACTTACTCTAGTTCAGGGGGTGTTTTGGAGATGACAGGTTCCCTTTAAGCCAGGTCTTCACACTGTCGTTGCAATGCACCTATAACCATACTGACATGCAGATCTGCATGGTTTCAAGTCGATTGCAGTAACAAGCAATTTCATAGTTAAAAGCCCCACCAGTTACCTTTTGTACCAGTTTACATGATTGTGAATGATTGTATGCAGTGGCAAATCAAAATGTCAGGAGCTTGTAAACAGAAACGGGAACATTTATCATCCCCTGTACTCCAGAAAACTGTCATTGAAAAGGATTTTCATGTGAAAAAATGCAGCGTAATACAGTACCAGCACAGTGCGTGAGATTAGATAAATCTCATGTACACTGACTTTTTTTTTCTTAGCTGCCGAAATTGACCCGCTGTGTGGATTTTGAAATTTGCAGCATGTCAATTTTTGGCAGTCTTTTTTGTGCAGATTTCACCCTAAGGGTGTTGTCACACGCAGCTTTTTTGTGACAGTGTTTGATGCAGTTTTTGATGTGACAGTGTTTAAAGCCAGAAATGAATCCAGCATTAAATGGGTTTTCCAGGAAAATACTTAAATATTACTTTATTATAAATATATTCCCAAATACCTTTCATTAGTTATAATGGCTTGTTTTGTCTGGGCCACAATTATCAGGAGAAATAAAATGGCCCCCGTCCTATAAGTGCACACAAAACCTGTCCTAATCACACATGAGGACAATTTACTTCAGAACACTTAGATAAAGAGCTGCCTCATCCTCCTCTCTGCTCTGCTTGTCAGGGATTATGATCCTGAATACAGATGATAAGATCTTCAGCTGAATCTCTGATGGCCATTTTTTTTCTCCTGATGATTGCCCCACAGACAAAACGAGTATAGGGGGCCCAGAAAACATACATAAATCAGCACTATATACAGCAGAAAGAAGTCCTTTCTTTATATTTCTCACACAAAGACCCTCAGTCTCTAGGGGTCCGGTGTGACTGTGGCCTTTGCACCCCTACAGTTACAGCTGAGTCTCCATTTGATGAATAAGTGGCAACTAAAGCTCTGTTCATAACAGCATTTCTGTATATTATTTAGTTTTATTATTCCAACGCAGAGTTCAGTTAGTCAAGTTTCCGTTGCTTTTGGTTGGATCTGGTTTTTCCACCTAGCAAAAAAATAGCAGATCTGACTCGGATCTATCAGAAAACCGTACACAGACTGTATCAAGATTTTAGTAACTTTCTAAAATGTTAGCGTACAATATAAGGAAATAACATTAGATTACATTAGATTCCTTTTAGCAGCAGCAAGAGTGTTCAGAAACCAGGCCTGTAACGTGTGGAAATTAATTGGGCTGTCTGAGTTATCCTAAAATCTGCCAATGCCACTAAATACCTTATTCAAGTGTTTCTCCCCCACCGCACTCTGCGACACAGCTCCGGTTCTTTTTCTACAATGCAGTAGAATTGACATGAGGGGACGCAGCACGTGACCACTCCAGTCATCCATTATCCTCAGTGGTATACAGCACGAGACAGTGGGAAGTAGCAGGAAGAAGCGTTAGGATGTAATCTCTGTCCCCACAGCAGCAGATAGGCCTACCTTGTTGGGATCCACGCTAGTATGCACTGTAATGGATACTGGTTGATGAGGTAAAATACTGAAATCCATTACATCCTCTTTGACATACAAGCTATACAACATTTAGTTGCCATTTGCACAACTAACCACCGTTCTCCAGTGGGACTCTGTGTGTGTCATCTAATTTTCACCAATATAACTAAGAGCACTGCCCCACAGAAGATTGCATACACATCCCAGACATACCTATGTGCACTGTGTGTCTGTATTCCATGTCCAGGAAAAGCACTTTTATTCTGCAGGAAAACAGCTAAGTATGCAGCTAAAAGTGAAAGTAAAAACAGCTTTCTCTCCCGACTCGATTTCTAACAGCATTATCTTCTGATATACTGGATATAATGCTGTGGTTCTGGAATAGTTTGAAAGGTTGGAATGCCAACTTTCAAAAAATGGTCAGGCCCATATTTCTAGCTGGTACCAATCCTAAGATATGAGCAGCTAAAGCAGCCCTCCCCTCTCCAGTCTGGTTTGCTTTGGGCACTTGCAGCAGCAGAGCTGGGCACTTGGAAGCTGTTTTCCAGAAAATGTTTTCCAGGTATGTCTGGGATGTGTCTGCAATCTTCTGTGGAACAGTGTTGTTAGTTATATTGGTGATAAACAGGTGACAGACTCCCTTTAATAATAATAAATTAGGGAATTGCTGTAAACAAGTACCAAACATTTTTAATTTCTTGTCCTTGTTTGCTGTGTCATGATTGGCGCTGAAAGAGTCAAACCAAACTGGATCTATCAACGACATCATTTTTCATCTGCCAATTAGCCCAATTCCCTGTAGGCCCTCTCCCGTCTGTTTCAGAATTGATTACATCTTCTGAAAATAACACAAATTAGTTTTTATTTGTTCTAGTCCAGTTATTTGCTATGATGAACAAATATTGTCACTCTGTTCATTATCAGAGCTATCGCCAAGAGAGAATGTGCTAATCGAAACAATAATGGCTACATTTTTTTTATTGTTCTGTGAAATGTGCGGCCTCCTAACGCTGCTGCCTGAGGGGGTCACCTAGTTTGACTCATTACATCATATGCAGCCTTTTCTCTCTGATCTTTTATTAGGGACTGATTTCTCACGGCGTACACTGAGATGAGACTCTTGTCACACTCTGTTATATGTAGTGCTTAAACTCCTTCAGCACCAGGAGCTGTTTAAAAGGGGCACGACACTGTCAGACAAACAGGCATGGAACCAGAAGACACTGAGGAATATCTACTGAGGTCTGCTATTTTTGGGTTATGCAGTGTCAGCAATTTTTGTCACCAAAGCTAAGATAGTTTGTCTTCACATTTCCCAGGCAGCAAAAAGAGGATTATAAGATGAGATCATGAGTTTTATTACACCCTTGGACCTTATAAGGGTTGTCTCACTTCAGTAAATAGCCTTTATTATGTAGAAGAAGTTAATACAAGGCACTTACTAATGTATTGTTATTATCCATTATACAACAATCGTTCCCATGGTTAGGACCATCCTGCAATCCATCAGAGGTGGTCGTGCTTGTACACTATAGAAAAAAGCATTAGCTTATGTGCACTACCATGGTCCCAGCCACCAAACAGGCCAGTACTTTTTCCTATAGTGTACAAGAAGGGTGGTCGTAACCATGATGGATTGCAGGGTGGTCGTAACCATGGAAATGAGCAGTGTATAATGTGATGGAAAAATGAATGAGGCCAGCAAAGAAAGCAATATGGATAGTAACAATACATTAGTATGTGGCTTGTATTATTTCTCTCATGATAAATGGCATTTGCTGAAGTGAGAGAACCTCTTTAATGACCAAGCGATTTGTAAAATTTTTTTCATTGTTTCATTTGATTAACTATTACCACTGAGTTTTTACGTTATAAATTTAGCAGATTTCATTTTTTGGACATAAATAACATGATGGCTTTATTCTCTGGGTCAATACAATTATAGTTCTACCAAAAAAAATTTTTGTTTTGTTTTTTGTTTTGTTTTTTTACCTTTTACTATTTTTGCACAATAAAAGTCCTTTTTTAAAAGATGAATGTTTTTGCATTGCGGCATCCCAAGAACCGTAACTGTTTTATTTTTCTTTCTATGAGTCTGTGTGGGACTATTTTTTGGGTATCATTTTGGGGCACATAACACTTTCTAATCACTTTTTATTCCATTTTTGGGTGGCGAATAAGCTAAAAGCTGCAATTCTAGCATTTTTTTATGTTGTTCACTGTACAGGATAAATTACATGATAATTTGTAATGTGGGACATTATGGATTAAATTCCAGCCACTGTCCTTTATAGTTTCCTAATATGTTATGTAAAGGATCTGGAAACCTAAGGTACTTTGTAGGATTGTATTGAGATGGAAACTAGGAATGAAACCCTGTGTGCACTTCAAATCAAATTGTACATGCTCGAAAGTGGCAGAATACAAATCTTATGTGACTAATTTACCTGTCTATGGAAATAGAACCCCCCACCCTCCATTTCTGCCATGCGGGAAACTGAGAAGCTAGGCGACAACCCTGTGAATAGCAACCACACTGGTTGAATGTCACCTAAATGCTCCTTTACACAGGCCAATGCGCCTACAATTACCAGACATGAAGGGAACGTTTCTGATGATTGATCATCAGTATTTACATGCAGAATTCACCTCTTCTCTATGAGGACGAGAGATCCCTACTGTAATTGGTCATCCCTGTAAAGAATCATTGTTTCTGGGTAGCAGCACGATCTGCCTTAACTTTCCCCAAAAAAGGTAAGAAATGACTGAATAGTTAAGACCTTGACAGAACAGTAGAGCACTTGCTGGTAATTTTTATTACATACAATGCATTCGGAAAGTCGTCAGACCCTTTTACTTTTTTCACATTTTGTTATGTAAAAATTAAAGTTTTTCCCATCATTCTGCACTCAATATCCCATAACGAGAAAGTGTAAACAGAATTTAATAAAAAATAAAATTTCTCATAAGTATACACTCACCGGCCACTTTATTAGGTACACCTGTCCAACTGCTCGTTAACACTTAATTTCTAATCAGCCAATCACATGGCGGCAACTCAGTGCATTTAGGCATGTAGACATGGTCAAGACAATCTCCTGCAGTTCAAACCGAGCATCAGTATGGGGAAGAAAGGTAATTTGAGTGCCTTTGAACGTGGCATGGTTGTTGGTGCCAGAAGGGCTGGTCTGAGTATTTCAGAAACTGCTGATCTACTGGGATTTTCACGCACAACCATCTCTAGGGTTTACAGAGAATAGTCCGAAAAAGAAAAAACATCCAGTGAGCGGCAGTTCTGTGGGCGGAAATGCCTTGTTGATGCCAGAGGTCAGAGGAGAATGGGCAGACTGGTTCGAGCTGATAGAAAGGCAACAGTGACTCAAATTGCCACCCGTTACAACCAAGGTAGGCAGAAGAGCATCTCTGAACGCACAGTACGTCGAACTTTGAGGCAGATGGGCTACAGCAGCAGAAGACCACACCGGGTGCCACTCCTTTCAGCTAAGAACAGGAAACTGAGGCTACAATTTGCACAAGCTCATCGAAATTGGACAGTAGAAGATTGGAAAAACGTTGCCTGGTCTGATGAGTCTCGATTTCTGCTGCGACATTCGGATGGTAGGGTCAGAATTTGGCGGTCAACAACATGAAAGCATGGATCCATCCTGCCTTGTATCAACGGTTCAAGCTGGTGGTGGTGGTGTCATGGTGTGGGGAATATTTTCTTGGCACTCTTTGGGCCCCTTGGTACCAATTGAGCATCGTTGCAACGCCACAGCCTACCTGAGTATTGTTGCTGACCATGTCCATCCCTTTATGACCACAATGTACCCAACATCTGATGGCTACTTTCAGCAGGATAATGCGCCATGTCATAAAGCTGGAATCATCTCAGACTGGTTTCTTGAACATGACAATGAGTTCACTGTACTCAAATGGCCTCCACAGTCACCAGATCTCAATCCAATAGAGCATCTTTGGGATGTGGTGGAACGGGAGATTCGCATCATGGATGTGCAGCCGACAAATCTGCGGCAACTGTGTGATGCCATCATGTCAATATGGACCAAAATCTCTGAGGAATGCTTCCAGCACCTTGTTGAATCTATGCCACGAAGAATTGAGGCAGTTCTGAAGGCAAAAGGGGGTCCAACCCGTTACTAGCATGGTGTACCTAATAAAGTGGCCGGTGAGTGTATATACCTTTTGCTATGACACTTGAAATTTAGCCCTGTGAGACTCCCATTTTTCTTGATCATCTTTGAGATGTTTCTACACCTTGATTGGAGTCTACCTGTGGTAAATTCAGTTTATTGGACATGATTTGGAAAGACACACTCCTTTCTATATAAGGTTTACAGCTGACAATGCATATTAGAGCAAAAACCAAGCCATGAGGGAAAAGAACTGCCTGTAGAGCTCAAAGACAGGACTGTGTGGAGAATGGTACTAAAAAATGTATGCTGCACTGAAAGTTTCCAAGACCACAGTGGCTTCCTTATTTCTTAAATGAAAGAAGTTTGGAACAACCAGAACTATTCCTAGAGCTGGCCGCCCCACCAATCTAAGTAATTAAGGAAAAAGGGCCTTGTAAAAGAGGTGACAAAGAACCCAATGGTCACTCTGGCTGATCTCCAAAGATCCTGTGTGCAGATAGAAGAAACTTCAACCATCTCTACAGCACTCCCCCAATCTGGGCTTTATGGCAGAGCAGCTAGAAAGAAGCCTTTTTCAGTTAAAGACAAATGAAAGCCCATCTGGAGTGTGCAACAAAAGAACTCAGGACTCAGACTGCGAGAAACAAGATTCTCTGGTCTGATGAAACCAAGAATTAAGTTTTTGGCCTCAATTCTAAGCATCATGTTTGGAGGAAACTAGGCACTGCTCATCACCTGCCCAATATGCCCAATACCATCCCCACAGTGAAGCATGGTAGTGGCAGCATCATGTTGTGGGGGTGTTTTTCAGCAGCTGCGACAGGGAGACTGGTCAGAGTTGAGGGAGACTTGAATGGAGCAAAGTACAGAGATATTGTTAATTAAAACATGATCCAGAGTGCTCTGGATCTCAGACTGGGTTGAAGGTTCACCTTCCAACAAGACAATGACCCTAAGCAGACAGCCAAGACAGCACAAGCGTGGCTTAGGGACAACTATGTGAATGTCCTTGAGTGGCCCAGCCAGAGACCTGACTTGAACCCAATCAAATATTTATGGAGAGACTTCAAAATGGCTGTCCACCGATGGTCCCTATCCAACCTGACAGATCTTGAGAGGATCTGCAGAGAAGTCTGACTTAAAACCCCCAAATCCAGATGTGTGAAGCTTGTGGCATCTTATCCAAGTAGACTGGAGGCTGTAATCTCTGCCAAAGGTGCTTCAGCTAAGTACTGAGTAAACGGACTGAATACTTATGTCAATGCAAGATTTCAGTTTTTCCTTTTCAATAAATTAACAAGGATTTCTACCATTCTGTTTTTACTTTGTCATTATGGTTACTGAGCGCAGAATGATGGGGAAAATAATTATTTTTTAAAATTCTATCATAATACTGCAACATGTCAAAAAAGTGAGTGCATTGTATTTTGACAGCAAAACTAGAAATAGAAAAATAATTTGAAAAATAGATGTTACATTGTTTTATTAGCCTTGAATATTTACCTAGGCAACAGTTTTCTACCCTGTGTTATCAGTTGTCAAAAGTTTCCTACAGCATCTATATGCGTTTGTATTTCCCTGCTTTGTCACTGCCTGGACCTGTCAATCAAATCAGTGAGGGAGGGGCTGTCCACTGAAAAGGAGTTGGGGTTGGGTGCACTGAGAGCATTGGTAACACCATAATCATTACCCTAAATGTTTAATTTGCATATTAGAAATTTGAAAACGGAGCCTCAGATCATCAAAAGAAAAACAGTGCTTTAAACAGATGAACTACAGCTATGATCCATGCAAACAGTTGGATAGGAAGGTCACTGGTGAGAAACTGCCTTTAACTTCTCCTGTATAATGTTTTGCTACACTTTAGCATTCACCTAGGCTCCTCAGACAGCACAGCAGCTCCAGCCATGATGCTCCTTCACCATGCTTCACATCAGATGAGGTTTTGAGGTTGGTGTACAGTATTCTTTTTCCATGATGGAAGAACACCATAAAGGAAGCCGCTAACAAAAACATTGCGGTCTGTCTTAATTTGGCCTGAGACCACTGTGCTTCTGGAAAAATGTTCTATAGGCAGATGAAATGAAAGTAGAACTTTTTAGCACAAATGCAGAATTCTGTGTTAACCCGTCAACTGCATTACATGGGTTGTTATGATTCGGGGCATTCTGTATATGTATATTTTTAAAACTTTTGCAAAATAAAACCACTTTTTATGGAATTTTTTTTTTAATATGAACACTTTTTAATATATTAAAGGGGTCGCCCGGGATACAGATATTTCTGTCCTATCCTCAGTGGGGGTCAGCTGTTTGTCGGGGTCAAGGTGCTTGTGCAAGTGCGGTATCCTCTTCAGTGTTTACCTGTATGCAGTGTCCCTTGTAGCTGCAGTGCACAAGTGCTGCTGCCCTTTAAGGCTACTTTCACATCAACGGTTTTGGTTTCTGGTTTTGAGATCCAGCAGAGGATCTCAAAACCGGGCCAAAACGGTTCATTGTCAGTGGGGACAAAACTAATTAGCATGCACCAGTTCCGTTTTGTTGCGTTTTGTGTCCTGTCCGCAAAACGGAACAAACCAGACATGGCATGAAAATCAATGTAACAAAAAAAAAAAAACGGATCCAACACCCATTAATTTATAACGATTTTAATGCTGGATCCAGTTTGTCCAGTTTCTATTTAATACAACCGGATCCAGACTAAATGGGTGCATCTGGATATATTAAATGAAACAGAAGCATTTTATTCAGGTTTTGAGATCTTGAGATCTGGAGATGCCAGATCTCGAAACCTGAATAAAAAATACTTTTGTGAAAGTAGGCTTAAATAGCTGATTAGCCGGGGTGCTGTTGATCTGATACTGATGACCTATCCTGAGAATATACTTTTTATTCAGCATGCATGTGGAACCAATACCTCCTGATTATACGGAAGCCAAGGTTGGCACATAACAGGTAAGAAATAGTGTTAGGTTCCCGTCCTACAGAGATCACCTTGACGATTTGGTGGATGGGCTCAGATAATTTTGTACAAAATATATTTGCCAAGAATCTCTAATTTACTAAACAAGCATAGCATTAGCTTCAGAATACCTCATATCACTATGGGATTTTGTGCTTTATCTGGTTGGCAGTGTGCCGTTGCATTGTATGTATTTTCCCATACTTTTTATTGTGCCTTCTGCTATTTTTTTATTTTCTCTCAGAACAGCATCCTGATGTGACCAGTGAAGCAGCTTGGTGTTGTACTAATTCTTATTTGCTGTTCTGCACACCAGCAGAAATCACTGCCATCTGTGTACAGGAGGATGCATATGGTCAGACTGACCTACTGGGCCAGGGGCGGACTGGAAACTTAAAGTGGCCCTCAAAAAAAAAAAAAAACATTACAAATGGCTCCATGTGGTAGGCGGTCCAAATTAACAGAAAGCAGGGCTAATATAAGTAGGCATGGCCAGCAATACCATATTGTCACTAGCCTTGCTGGATGGATATAGCTACGTCTTGCCAGCTTCTATAGTACTAAAAAGTACTGGTGTGCGGAATCTAACAAGCCCCCGGGTTTTCACCAGAGCTCGCTGCAAGGCCGGTTGGATTTGTGTGACCGAGAACTTGCAGGTCAGGTTGCCGCTTGGAAGCAGTAAGGAATCAGCCAAGGACCAGATACCAGCAGGTTAGCAGAGCCAAGGTACGAGCAGAAGTCTGGATACACAGGAGACAAACCGAAGAGGACTTGAGAGCTGGAGTACACTGGGAAAAATAACTGATACTCTGGCATCAGTCTGGTGCACAGAGCTGCCTTAAATAGGCCTCTAGATGTGTGTAGGGGATCAGACAGCAGCTGCCGATGGGGCGCCATGTGCCCAGATGTGACAGTACCCCCCTTTTAAGGGTGGACTAAGGACACCCCATTTTGAGCGCCTGTGGAAACTTCCTGCAGAACCTCTTCATAAGCTGAGGAGCATGAAGGTCATCCTTCCTTACCCAGGAGCGCTCTTCGGGACCATAACCCTTCCAGTTGACAAGGAAGTAGGGGAACCCCTTCGATATTTTAAAATCCAAGATTTCATCAACCTCATATTCTTCCTGCTGTTCCACTGTGACAGGTTTGGGAGGTGCTTTGTAGGCCAAGAACCTATTGAGGACCACAGGTTTAAGGAGTGATGCATGGAAGACATTGGAAATGCGCAGAGAAGGAGGTAGCGACAGCCGATAGGCTACCGGATTGATGACTTGGGTGATGGTGTAAGGGCTGATGAATCGAGGGGCAAACTTCATCCTGGGTACCCAAAGACAGATGAAGCGAGTAGAAAGCCAGACTTTGTCTCCTGGAGCCCATCGAGGAACTATACGTCTCTTCTTGTCTGCTTGAACCTTGTACCAAGCTGAAGCTTTTATTAGATTAGCCCATACTTTGGACCAGATGACAGAAAACTTCTGGACCTCAGAATTAGCTGCAGGGACACCAAAGGATGGGGTAAACGGGGGGTGTTTACCGAAGTTGACGAGAATGGAGATTTCTGGGTGGACTCGTGAAATAAATTGTTGTGGGCAAACTTAGCCCAAGGTAGCAGTTCCACCCAGTTGTCCTGAGTAGGGGAAATATACAGTCTGAGAAATTTTTCTAGGTCCTGGTTCACCCTCTCGCTTTGCCCATTAGACTGTGGGTGGTGAGCGGTGAAAAAGTTCAGCTTGACATTGATTAGTTTACACAGAGCTCGCCAAAATCGTGACATAAATTGGGTTCCTCTATCGGACACAATTTCGAGAGGACAACCATGCAGACGGAAGATGTCTAGGATAAAGATAGACGCGAGAACTGCTGCTGAGGGAACAACTCCTTCAGTACTGGAACAACAGAGAGTGATGGTTTCGGGAGGAGACACTTTCTGTAAGCAGGACGCCTGACAGTCACGACCCTACGACATTAGTTCCCCAGATTTCCAATTGAGGTGGGGGGAGTGCTTCTATAGCCATAGTAAACCCAGAATGAGTGGATTGATGGCTTTGGGAACCAGTAAAAATTCTATTTCCTCTTGGTGCAGAGCTTCCACTCGCATGACAAGGGTTTTGGTGCGGGACAGAACGGACCCATTTGGCACCCGATTACCATCGATACCCACCAAGGACATGGGACAGGAAAGTGGAACCCATGGAATTCCCCATTCAGATGCAAGGGATAAGGAAATGAAGTTCCCAGCTGCTCCGGAATCCAGGAAGGCAGGTATAGACAATATCCCTTTGGGAGTAAGAAGGGACACAGTGATGGAAAACAGAGGAATTTCTTTCTTCTTTGCAGGAAAGAGACATATGGGACCTAGGACAACCTCTCCTGACTTGCCTAGGTTCTGGCATTTCCTGGCTTATTGGGACAAGTCCCCACTTGATGGCCGGCTCCAGTGTAATAGAGACATAAACGATTCTTCATACGGTTTTCTCTCTCCTCCCAAGATAGCCTAGCATGCCCAAGTTGCATGGGTTCCTCCTTAGGGACCGCCGGAACCTGAAACTTGGGAGAAAGCCTGGTATTAAACCGTTTGGACCCTCTTCCCTCCGCTGCACGTTCTGTAAACCGAATAACCACCTTATTACATAGGGATATTAGGTCATCCAATGTCGGGGGCAATTCCCAAGAGCAAAGTTCATCTTTAATGGGATCGGACAGCCCATCCCAGAATACAGCCACAAGACCCTCCTTGTTCCACTTTAGTTCTGATGCCAAGGTTCGGAACTGGACTATGTACTGAGCCATGGTTAGGGATTCCTGCCGAAGGCGTAGTAGGGATGCGGCTGCAGATGAGACCCTACCAGGTTCGTCAAAGATTTACCGGAAGGTCTCCAGGAATGCCGGACAGTTGTAAAGAATTGGAGCATTCTGATCCCAGAGTGGCAAGGCCCAGGCCAATGCCTGCCCGGTAAGCAGGGAGATGATGAAGGCTACCTTTGCTTCTTCGGAAGAAAAGTTTCCAGGAAGAAGCTCAAAATGGACTGAGCACTGATTCAGGAACCCACGGCAATTCTTAGGGCCTCCATCGTATTTGGAGGGAAGCGGAACCCGGAGGAGATGCGGCGTAGCCATCATGGATGAATGAGGTGCCAGGGTAGCGAACACCGGCGGTGGCTGCAACGAGTCCAAACGTGTGGAGAGAGATTGCAGACACTGGAGAAGCTGCTGTTGGTTCACCTCCTGCTTGTTGACATGCTCCACTACTTGCAGTAGCAGGTCAGAGGTAGAAGGCTCACTGGCAGCTTCCATGGTTAGTGGGCCACAGTATACGGTCACTAGCCTTGCTGGCTGGATATAGCTACGTCTTGCCAGCTTTCATAGTACTAAAAAGTACTGGCATGTGGAATCTAAAAAGCCCCCGGGTTTTCACCAGAGCCCGCTGCAAGGCAGGTTGGATTTGTGTGGCCGGGAACTTGCAGGTTGCGTTGCCGCTTGGAAGCACTAAGGAATCAGCTGAGGATCGGATACCAGCAGGTTAGCAGAGCCGAGGTACGAGCAGAAGTCTGGATACACGGGAGACAAACCGAAGAGGACTTGAGAGCAGGAGTACACTGGGAAAAATACCTGATACTCTGGCATCAGTCTGGTGCACAGAGCTGCCTTAAATAGGCCTCTAGATGAGAATCAGGTGCTGGACTGATGACAGTTTCACAGAAGGTGTAGGAGCTGCAGTACCGGGCTAGAGGGGGCGAGAGTACAGGCTACTGCAGAGTCTGTGCTGAGAAGCAGCTGCTGGAATCACCACAGCGGACGCTTGTGTAGGGGATCAGACAGCAGCCGCCGAGGGTGGCGGCCCCGCCGACGGGGTGAGTGTAACGGCGCCATGCGCCCAGATGAGACATATATTGAGGCACAAAATACCACCCCAGCAGAGCCAAATACCTCAGTGCAACATAAAAGCCCCAGCAGCATCAAAAACCACGTAATGCCCCAGGGGAACAAAATACCTCCTCAGAATTTGCCCCTATATGATAGCCAGCACCAGCTGACACATTCTGGCAATACAGTTGAATTCAGGAAACAGGAAAGGACCTGTGGTCGCTGGCCAGGGACAGTGCCTTGCAAAAGTATTTGGCCCCCTGGAACTTTTCAACCTTTTGCCACATTTCAGGCTTCAAACAAAAAGATATTACATTTTAAATTTTTGGTGAAGAATCAACAACAAGTGGGTCACAATTGTGAAGTGGAACGAAATTTATTGGATCATTTAAAATTTTTTTGTAATAATAAAACTGAAAAGTTGGGCGTTCAAAATTATTCGGCCCATTTACTTTCAGTTCAGAAAACTCACTCCAGAAGTTCATTGAGGATCTCTGAATGATCCAGTGTTGTCCTAAATGACTGATGAAGATAAATAGAATCCACCTGTGTGTAATCAAATCTCTGTATAAATGCACCTGCTCTGTGATAGTCTCAGGGTTCTGCATCATGAAGACCAAGGAACACACCAGGCAGGTCCGTGATACTGTTATGGAGAAGTTTAAACCCGGACTTGGATACCAAAAGATTTCCCAAACTTTAAACATCCCAAGGAGCACTGTGCAAGCGATCATATTGAAATGGAAGGAGTATCAGACCACTGCAAATCTACCAAGACCCGGCCATCCCTCTAAACTTTCATCTCAAACAAGGAGAAGACTGATCAGAGATGCAGCCAAGAGGCCCATGATCACTCTGGATGAACTGCAGAGATCTACAGCTGAGGTGGGAGAGTCTGTCCATAGGACAACAATCAGTCGACACTTCACAAATCTGGCCTTTATGGAAGAGTGGCAAGAAGAAAGCCATTTCTCAAAGATATCCATAAAAAGTCTTGTTTACAGTTTGCCACAAGCCACCTGGGAGACACACCAAACATGTGGAAGAAGGTGCTCTGGTCAGATGAAACCAAAATCAAACTTTTTGGAAACAATGCAAAACAATATGTTTGGCATAAAAGCAAGACAGCTCATCACCCTGAACACACCATCCCCACTGTCAAACATGGTGGTGGCAGCATCATGGTTTGGGCCTGCTTTTCATCAGCAGGGACAGAGAAGATGGTTAAAATTGATGGGAAGATGGATGGAGCCAAATGCAGGACCATTCTGGATGAAAACCTGTTGGAGTCTGCAAAAGACCTGAGACTAAGATGGAGATTTATCTTCCAACAAGACAATGATCCCAAACATAAAGCAAAATCTACACTGGAATGGTTCAAAAATAAACGTATCCAGGTCTTAGAATGGCCAAGTCAAAGTCCAGACCTGAATCCAATTGAGAATATGTGGAAAGAGCTGAAAACTGCTGTTCACAAACGCTCTCCATCCAACCTCAAAGAGCTCGAGCTGTTTTGCAAGGAAGAATGGGAAAGAATTTCAGTCTCTAGATGTGCAAAACTGATAGAGACATACCCCAAGCGACTTGCAGCTGTAATTGCAGCAAAAGGTGGCGCAACAAAGTATTAATGCAAGGGGGCCGAAAAATTTTGCACGCCCCACTTTTCAGTTTTATTATTACAAAAAAAGTTTAAATGATCCAATAAATTTTGTTCCACTTCACAATTGTGACCCACTTGTTGTTGATTCTTCACCAAAAATTTAAAATGCTATATCTTTTTATTTGAAGCCTGAAATGTGGCAAAAGGTTGAAAAGTTCCAGGGGGCCGAATACTTTCGCAAGGCACTGTACATAACTACTTGACTTCCCCAGTGACAGATTGTTATTTACCTGGCTGGTGGCCATGAGGAGGGTTTAGGCGGCCACCTGGGCATCGGCCCAATGGGAATATTCCCTGTATAGTCTATGCCCAATCCGTCCCAGTACTGAGCACGCGAGACCATCAGAACTGAAAACATCAGGTGGACTAAGAGGGAATCAAAAGAATACCAGATGGCACTATAACAAATACAGTATAGCTTTGACAGAAATCGTAAAAAAAATGTAATTGAAAAATTTTTATGGTTTGCCTAATCTAACCGAAATGTAATATTTAATTGTGGGGCAATTATTCACACATAGTTTTGGTCCATGTGTACAATGGGCTGCACAGAGACAGCACATGGACCACAGAAATAAGTGGTTTCTGCACGGACCGAGGATGTGCATCGAGAAACTCAGAGCAGGTCCTATTCTTGTCTGTGTCTGACGGTCGCAAGGTCAGATCTGCCATCCTAGAGTGTGGGATAGAAGCTGCAGAGGGGAACATATTGGTTGTAACCCTCCTCTGACAGTAACTAATATAAAATATGGGACTTGGTAGAAGATTGGTCAGCTCAAGAACAATGCAGGATCGGGTGCCTGATTACTCATTTGAACAGAACGGTACAGCTTGTGGGTTGTCTCCCACACTTCATGCTGGAAGGTGACCACTTCTGACCCATGCATATGAATGTGAGCAATTACAGGGAAATTAGACTGAGAGGCTAGTTGTGATCAGGAACCATTTGAAATGATTACATTCATTATACAGCACAGAGGAATATGCTGCCGCTGTATTACAATCTTTGTCGCTATATTACCAATAGGATAACATAATCTGTGATGTTTTAGCATTAGGTGGAAATTTGCTGTACTTCTTAAAAGGACCCATCACCTCTCCTGACATGTCTGTTTTAGTAACCACTTGCATTCCCAATGTTGTGACTCTCTGTTGTGTCGTTCCTCTACTATTCCTGCTAGAAGTTTATAAATAGTTTTGCCACTCAGGTCCAACAGAGCGTTAGCACTTGAAGATGTGTGTCTGCACAGTCTGACATTGTCCAATCAGTGCTGCCAGCCTCAGACTGAAAGACCCCCCTCCTCCAAACTGGTAACACCCAGCTGGACCTTCACTGCAAACTGCATAACTTCAAGAAGGAATAATAGAGGAGTGGCACAACATAGAATCATAGGAATAAATGCTTCAGAGTGTTTTTGGGAAATGTAAGTAGTTACTAAAGCAGATATGTCAGGAGAGGTGACAGGTCCTCTGTATTCACACTATGGTCAGAGCCTTCATTTTGTTTCAGTTCCCTCTGAATTGATGGGAAGAATAACACAGCATGCAGCATTATTCTTCCCATCAAACTGATGGACACCTTGACTGATCCCATTATAGACTGTGTTCACACTACTATTATGGCTTCTGTTGTAACGGACATGACGCAGCGCCGGATCCGTCACGCAACGGACGCCGACAGCGTCTGATAGACTCTTTTGACTTGTGATGGGGTCCATCGGGGTCCAGTGCATGCTGTGCTTTCAGAAAGAGCTGCCATCGCTCTGACGGTAGTCTAATAATCAATGGGGTCTGTCAGGTGCCACTTCTGTCCTGTGTGTGACAGGCTCAGAACTGCATCACATCCTCCATGTATAATAGAAACCATGCTGTCAGTGTGAATACAGATTGAAAATTCTGGATCCACAGTAAGTTACAAAGGTAATTCATTGCTGATCAGGAAGAAAAAATTCTCTTTCATCAGCTTTGGCAGGAGATGAATCTTTTCTATGTTTTTTTGTTTGTTATGAATCAGTATTGCCCACCATTGAAAGCACAGGATCAGGGGCAGCTATGCCCTAGCTCAGCCTGGCACACATGTATTGCAGGAAATAGGCTGATCGCAGTGTGGAGTACAATCCCCAGCAGGCACTATGCACTGAGCAGATGCAAGCATTCCTCCTGTCCACTAGATGCTCCTCAATCCTGGAGGCTGTGATGCTGCTCTCATGTCTCTGTCACTTTAAACAAAGGGATCAAGGACCTTGGCAATCCAGCGAGCTGGTGGCAGGAAAGTGAGGCGCTGCTGGTATGGGGGCACCGGGCATCGTGCTGCAGCCATAGCCCTGGCACAGCTGATGATGGTAGCACTCCTCTTGGGGATGCACACAGAGCAGGGAGCCGGCGCTCAACATCCATGCAGATTTCATAGGGGCAAGTTTTGCAGCCTGGCACAGCAGCCCTGAGCCCCGTGTCTGTGGCAGCAGCAGCCCCCTCCCGGGTGGTATCATCACTGGCAATGCTCCGGCTGAGACAGAAATAAATCAGCTGTGGGTGAAATACGAGGCTGAGGGCAGAGCAGGGATTGACACAGCAGGGAATGGACTCCTCCTTGTGCTCTGCCTGCAAGACTCCATCATAACAGCGAGTTGCTGGAGAACACTGGGCATGTGGGCACTGACTGGCACCTGGGCACCATCTGACTGAGGCCTGGAATAGGCTGGAATTAAACAACGTGGAGAATCTCAGGAGAAACAACCACTCCAGGACCAGGAGGGGACATTACTGGGGTAAGTACACTGATTGCATTTACTTTATGCAGGGTGGCAGTACCCAGGGTGTGTGGTGCATTCTGTACAGCCCATCACTAGGCTGGCATCTGTCACTCACAGGATTGCAGTCTGCTTAACCCCTTGGCTGCTGTTTCAGATTCACTGCACTGATAAGCAGGGTCATTACTGCTGTCTGATTTCACAGCCCCATAAAGTAATCTGTGATGGTAATCTCTCTCAGTTATCAGATTTGATGCATTATTCTTCTGGCTCTTATTGGGGTGTTTGTACATCAATCTTTCAGTATTTTTAATGATGTGAATATCTATATTTACTGTGTTGCATGTAATCTATTGTTCTCTGGAAGCTGCTGTTTCAGGCTAAGGAGACTCTGACTATAATTAAAGGGTGTCTCATTTCAGTAATTGACATCTATAATGTAGATAAAGTTAATACAAGCCACTTACTAATGTATTGTGATTGTCCATATTGCCTCCTTTGCTGGATTGATTAATTTTTCCATTGCATTATAAACTGCTAGTATACAGGGTTACGACCACACTGCAATCAGCAGTGGTGGTCATGCTTGCACACTATAGGAAAGACTGTAGGGTGGTCATAATCCTGCAAACGAGCAGTATATAATGAGATGGAAAAATGAATCAAGCCAGCAAAGGAGGCAATATGGACAATCACAATACATTAGTAAGTGCCTTGTAGTAACTTTCCCCAAATGATAAATGCCATTTGCCGAAGTGAGACAACACCTTTAATGGGGTTATAGACAGGTGGTCCAGACCAGAATCATGTCTGCCCCCTGATCATTAGTTTTTCACAGATCTCCAGTTTTTGTAACACTTCAATACATGTGTGTGAATGGTATCAGAAGCTCTATACTTTTACAAGCCTTGATGTTTAGTGCGTCTTTAAGAGGTTGAGGTTGGTGGATGTGTATACCTAGGCTGCTGTTGTGGTGTATGTGTGCTTTGTATACATAGACGATTGTGGAAGATGTGTTCTTTGTATACATAGGTGGATGGTGTAGTGGACGTGTGCTTTGTATACATACTGTAAGTGATTGTGATAGATGTGTTCTTTGTATATATAGGCAGCTGTTGTGGATGTGTACTTGGTATATATAGGTGGAAGTTGTGGTGGATGTGTACTTGGTATATACTTGGTACTTGGTATATATAGGTGGCTGTTGTGGTGGATGTGTGCTTTGTATACATAAGTGGCTGTTATGGTGGATGTATGATTTGTATACATAGGCGACAGTTGTGGGGATGTGTGATTTGTACAACATACAGTATCTCGACATCCCTCACATTTTTGTAAATATTTTATTATATCTTTTTTGGGACAACACTGAAGATATGACACTTTGATACAATGTAAAGTAGTCAATGTACAGCTTGTATAACAGTGTAAATTTGGTGTGCCCTCAAAATAACTCAACACACAGCCATTAATAACTAAACCGCCGGTAACAAAAGTGAATACACCCCTAAGTGAAAATGGCCAAATTGTGCCCAAAGTGTCAGTATTTTATGTAGCCACCATTATTTTCCAGCACTGCCTTAACTCACTTGGGCATGGAGTTCACTAGAGCTTCACAGGTTGTCACTGGAATCCTCTTCCACTCCTCCATGACGGAGCTGGTGGATGTTAGAGACCTTGCGCTCCTCCACTTTCCATTTAAGGATACCCCACAAATGCTCAGTAGGCTTTAAGTCTGGAGACATGCTTGGCCAGTCCAGCACCACTACCCTCAGTTTCTTTAGCAAGTCATCTTGGTCATCTTGGAGGTGTGTTTTGGGTTGTCATCATGTTGGAATACTGCCCTGTTGCCCAGTTTCTGAAAGGAGGGGATCATGTTCTGCTTCAGTATTTCACAGTACATGTTGGCATTCATGGTTCCCTCAATGAACTGTAGTTCCCCACAGCCAGCAGCACTCATGCATCCCCAAACTATGAGATTCCCACCGCCATGCTTGACTGTAGGCATGACACACTTTGTGGTTCAAATATTGTATTCTTCCTCTGGTTACCGCCACACACATCTTGGTCTCATCAGACCACAGGACATGGTTCCAGTAATCCATGTCCTTAGTCTGCTTTTCTTCAGCAAACTGTTTGTGGGCTTTTTTGTGCATCATCTTTAGAAGAGGCTTCCTTCTGGGAAGACAGCCATACAGACCAATTTGATGCAGTGTGTGGCAGAGGGTCTGAGCACTGACCCCCCCCCCCCAACCCTTTAAAGGGGTTTTCCGGGAGTTAACTGCTGATGACTTATCCTCAGCAAAGGTCATCAGTATCTGATCGCTGGGCTTCCGACACCAGGGACCCCCACCGATCACCTGTTTGAGAAGGTACTGGCGTTCCTTTGAGCGCCGAGGCCTTCTCTCAGCTCACCAAGCATAGCGTCGTATGTTGTACAGAGGCTGTGCTTGGTATTGCGCTCAGCCCCATTCACTTGAATGGGGCTGAGCCGCTCCTAGGCCATGTGACCGATGAACGTGACGTCACTGGCCTCGGAAAAGCTGAGAGAAGGCCTTGGCAATCACTGGAGCGCCGATGCCTTATCAAACAACTTATCGGCGGGGGTCCTGGGTGTCTGACCCCCACCAATCAGATAACTCCTGGAAAACCCCTTTAACCTCTGCAGCAATGCTGGCAGCACTCATACGTCTATTTTGAAAAGACAACCTCTGGATATGACTCTGAGCACATGCACTCAACTTCTTTGGTTGACCATGGCGAGGCCTGTTCTGAGTGGAACCTGTCTTGTTAAACCGCTGTATGGTCTTGGCCACCGTGCTGCAGCTCAGTGTCAGGGTGTTGTCAATCTTCTTATAGCCTAAGCCATCTTTATGTAGAGCAACAATCCTTTTTTTTAGATCATCAGAGAGTGCCATGAGGTGCCATGTTGAACTTCCAGTGACCAGTATGAGAGAGTGTGAGAGTGATAATACCAAACTGAACACACCTGCTCCCCAGTCACACCTGAGACCTTGTAACACTAACGAGTCACATGACACCGGGAAGGGAAACTGGCTAATTGGGCACAATTTGGTCATTCACACTTAGGGGTGTACTCACTTTTGTTGCCAGTGGTTTATACATTAATGGCTGTATGTTGAGTTATTTTGAGAGCACGCCAAATCTACACTGTTATACAAGCTGTAGACTGACTACTTTACATTGTATCGAAGTGTCAGATCTTCAGTGTTGTCCCAAGAAAAGATATAATTAAATATTTACAAAAATGTGAGGGGTGTACTAACTTGTGTGTGTATTATTTGTATAGATAGGTGGCTATTGTGGTGGATGTGTACTTGGTATATGTAGGTGGCTGTTATGGTAGATGTGCTATGTATACATAGGTGGATGCGTGCTTTGTATACTGTACATAGGTAGATGTTGTGGTAGATGTGTGCTTTGTATACATAGGTGGATGTTGAGGATGGTTGCTTTGTGTACATAGGTGAATGTGTGCTTTGTATACTGTACATAGGTAGATGTTGTGGTGAATGTGTGCTTTGTATACATAGGTGGATGTGGTGAATGTGTGCTTTGTATACATAGGTGATGTGGTGAATGTGTGCTTTGTATACATAGGTGGATGTGGTGAATGTGTGCTTTGTATACATAGCTGAATGTTGTGGTGAATGTGTGTTTTGTATACATAGGTGGATGTTGTGGTGGATGTGTGATTTATATACATAGGTGGCTGTTGTGGTGGATGTGTGATTTATATACATAGGTGGCTGCTCGAGCTAGATGAAATGCCAGCTGTTAGATTAGTAGGCTCCTAAGGATTCGCTGAACAGAGGTATGGGACTGCAGTAAATCTCCATGCGGGTTGCTGGGAATACTAACATCTGTGGCAGATTCTCCAGAACACCATTACATCTTTATGTTGTTGATAGGCTTGAAGAATCCTTATTTAAAGCAAGTAACAATCCCTCTGTGCATTCATCCGGTGGAGGCTCCTGAAGACAAGGCTCAAATCTGTCACTTGTCATGATGATGCTGTTACTGTGTCTTTTGATGGTGACAGTAATAGGGATCTGTACTTTCTTCCATGGCTAGGATCTGATTATCTGAGTTTCAGTAGCAGAACATTTCTGTTTACCCTGTAATAACGATTTGATGACTTGTTTAAAGGGGTTTACTCAGGAATGTTTTTTCTTTAAATGCCACAAAGGGTTAAAAAAATAGGCTTTATACTGTACTCGCTAATCCCCTGCCAATGATGTTCTGACGCTGGTCAGATTCCTGCTGCTCTTAAATTCCTGGTCCCGGTATGGAGGGTCCACTCGGTCAGTCCCTGACAGAGACTGGTCACCACTACAACCAGTGATTGGCTGAGCGTATCTGTCTTAGCATTTCTGACATGATTAGCCAGGACCGGGAATTGAAGAGCAGTGGGTATCTGACCAGTGTGGGAAGATCGGTGAATATGGTTTATATATTATTTTTAGCCCTTTGTGGCCCCTTTAAAATCCATTGTAAGCTTTTAATAAAAAAAAAGTATTTTGTTATATATTAATATATTAATATATTTTAATTTAAGACTTGCATTTTTTCTGCAGGGAAAATATAGTGTTAACTAATGGATGGACAGGTGGATGGCTGTTCACGTAATGTATGGACAGCTCAAGACGATTAGAGTTGGAGATCGGTTCTCTGTTGTGACTCATAGATAGGAGTTCTAGATACATTCTATCTACAGCACTATTAAGAGGGTTTTCTGACTATTTTTATACTGATGAACTATCCTGATTAGTGAGGTCCGACACCTGAGACCCCTGCTGATCAGCTCACCAAGCACAGCGCCGTACATTGTACTGCGGCTGTGCTTGGTATCACAGCTTAGCCCTATTCACTTGAATGGGACTGAGTTGAACCTAGGCCATGTAACTGAGGAACATGACGTCACTGGCCTAGGGTAAGCTATGCTGGAGTGCCGCGGCCTAGTCAAACAGGTGATCGGCAGGGGTCCCAGGTGTCGGACCTTGACCGATCAGATACTGATGTCTTATCTAAATGTTATGTCATTAGTATAAAAAAAAGTCGGAAGAATCCTTCAAACAATCAAAAATCGACCAAGATGGGGTTTAGGCTTCACGCACATGGCCCTGCCCATATTTTGGTCTGCAAAGATTGCATTTTTTCACTCCTTTCAATAGAAAGGACAATTTGCTTCCACAATATAAGCCAGAATAGGACATGTTCTATAATTGCAAAATGGCTACATGGATCCACAAAAATATGGATGTGTACATGGCTGCATAGAAATGAATGGGTCAGTTTGCTATATGCAAACTCAGATGGCACATGAATGAAAAATATGGTTGTGTACATGAGGCGTTGTTCTGTCCAACCATTGTGTTCACAATGTAAGCCTTTATTTGACTCAAGTTTGAAGCAATATTAAGGCTCTCAAGAGCCTTTCTTAAAACATACCAGAGGTTTCAAAAAAGTTTGCATAAGGGCTGTGCTTCTTTGTAAAATCATAAGTGAGAAGGAATAGGTGTTTTCTGGGCTTCTTTTTTTTTTAACCAAATTATTAAGCTGCACTGCTAGATACATTTTACTCAGGAGCAGTGAGTGTTTTCCTTCTGTGAAATCTGCTAGCACTATATGGCTGTGACATCCTTTCCCTTACTTCCCACCATGTTTGTTTTCAGCTCTGGAGAATACAGAACAGATACGGAGGGATAGATCACACTTTTTGAAAAGCAGGAGACTCCTGTGATGTTCAGAAGCTGTGTAGAAGCAGTTCTTTTATCAGGCTCAGGGTCTCAGCTCCACTTCCTTTCTGCTATCTTCTCAGTGTCTGATACCAGGGAAGACTCTTGCCTGTTAACAGGTAGTGGACTGCAAATTAAATGGAAGCAAGACCCCTAGTGGCCATGATTTTTTTCAGCTTTTTTTTTAAGTTGGATGCAGGCAGAATTTTTTTTAATAAAGTGATTTAGAAAATTGTTTTTTAGTGCTCCCAGTTCTCTAATTTTTACATGCACTTCAGATGAAATGCTGGAGAGTGGAGAGACGAGTGGCTGTCATATATGTTGGGTGGTAATCTCCCACTTCTTCAGAAACAATAGGATTGAACAGGAAAACTCTGTTATGTCTGATCTGTAAATTGACGTCAGTCTGTCAAATTAATTACAGGGGTTGTTTTTTTAATCTGCTATAATATCCAGAATGCTGTAGCAGAGCGGTAGGTATAGAATCCACTGATTTATTAGATTGTACCTGTAATACCTCACTTCAATATGCCTGACTGATGTGGAATACAGAACAGGATATATGTCAACAATGCAGTGATTTCCATACATTTGAATGTACTTGAGCAAACTCAGGAGAAGGCATCAGAGAATCTGCATCATCCTTAAAGGGGACTATACTATAAAAGTGGTGACATGGAGACTGGAATTTAGAGAAGGTGCAACCTCCAGATACAGAGGTCAGCAGCACCCTCTGGCACTCCAGCTGCTCTGAAGCTACCACTCCCAACATGCACACCTTATTTATTAATTGTGACACCATAGACTTCCATTATAAAAATTGTCACGCGACTTTGGTGCGACAAGAAGTCGCGCGACAACTATCGCCATGTAGCCCTAGCCTTAGTGTGGGTTCACATGTTGCAGATGCGCTGTGGATATGCCGTTACAAATTCAATGTAGTAAAATTACAGAAAAGTTAATGAGATTGTGAATGTGTCATCAAAAAATCACCTATTGTTTAAATCACACTTTTATGGAATTTGTGATCATTTTTAATTTTTTTATGTCAACATATTTAAACAAAACCCATATAATCCTGCAGTTTTTGCACTGTCCACCAAATCTAATAGATGCCTCTATTTGGTCTGTAGAGATCACTTTACTGCAGTTACCTGCTTATCTGTCATTCTGATCTTGCCTGTAATGATATCACCTCTGTGTATAGATAAGACAGGACCCCACATTCAGGTGACAGAACATGCCTAGAAAAATCTCCCATAGAAGTCAATGAGGTCCCCTCCAGACTATTTTGTCTATGGACCATGTGGCTGCTGTAAAGCAATTTTCTTGCTTTCTAAATGCTGTTAATAACTGCTCAGGCAAGATGGCCACCCCTATAATCATGTTCAGGAAATAGAACAGATAACATTTTTGATGACACATTTCCTTTAAGAAATCTCATCCACCTGCTGCGTAAAAAAAATATGCAGCGTAAATTGAACTGCAGTGTGAATTTGAAATCTGCAGCATGTCAGTTTATGCTGCTGATCTCCACCACAGATGTCACCTTTTGTAATGGAGAGGGTGAAGTCCACAGCTATTTTCCATGGCAAAAAACTGCATGTTAGGGTTCATGCACATGAACATACTTTTTGTCCGCATCCGATCCGCATTTCTTGTGGGTTGGATACCAACCCATTCACTTCAAAGAGGCCACAAAAGATGCGAACAGCATACCGTCCATATATCTGTTCCGCAGCCCCGCAAAAAAAAAACAAAACTTGTCCTATTCTTGTCCATTTTATGAACAGGACAGTTCTATTATGGGCAAATGCGCAAATGCAGAAGGCACGCGGTCGGTATCCGTGTTTTGCAGATCGTCAATTTGTGGACTGTAAAAATGGCTACGGCTGTGTGCATGAGGCCTTTGAATATTTACTCCAGGAAACTATTTCCCAGCCTGAACTCTGCATCCTTGACAGGACCTCATGGCATTAAAGGGGAGTTGCAGTTCTGTAAAACTGATGATCTATCCCCTGGATAGATCATCAGCATCTGATCGGCGGCGTTCCGACACTCAGGACCCCCGCCGATCAGCTGCTTGAGAAGGCAGCGGCGCTGCAGGAGCGCCGCGGCCTTCTCTGTGTTTACTGCAGGCCAGTGACGTCACGACTAGTATCACTGGCCTGGGCTAAACTCTGTTCACTTGAATGGAGCTTAGCCCCGCCCAGGCCAGTGATACTAGTCATGCCGTCACTGGGCCTGAGGAAAACACAGAGAAGGCCGCGGCGCTCCTGCAGCACCGCTGCCTTCTCAAACAGCTGATCGGCGGGGGTGCCGGGTGTCGGACCGCCGCCGATCAGATGCTGATGATCTATCCAGAGGATAGATCATCAGTCTTAAAGAACTACAGAACCCCTTTAAGGCTCATTCACACAACCGCATCACACCCATTCATTTCAATGGGGTCACAAAAGATGCGGACAGCACACTGTATGCTGACAATATCTGTAGTTCTGTTCCGTGGCCCCGCAAAAAAATATATACAGTACTTCACTGTGATTTACTGACGTCGCTTCACTAAACCTACAGCATACTGTAGATATCCTCCCCGGGGCAGCACCTTGTGCGTGTTATAGAACATGTCCTATGTGTGTAACTGTGAAGAACAGAAATGTGATGTAACAGATCTATTCAGAGAAGCCTTGTGATAAATGTGCAATGTACATTGTGTGCGGGGGACAGTCCTGGGTCACATCACTATTGTACGGCTGTAGATTTACTGGTTTTATTAGCAATGTTTCTTCTATGTTTAGGTAGCACATAGGGATGAGCAAACCGAACCGTAACGAACCAGATTCGTTACGAACTTTCCCAAAAGTTTGGTTCGTCACTGAACCGAATTTTGATAAAGTTCGTAACGAATCTGGTTAAAATAACGGCGACGCCAAATATACGCATATTTATTGAGAATGTACGCTAATGCATACGTATTCCGTTAAGTAGCGTACTTTTAACAACGCTACACTGTATGTTCGTTACTTGAGTAGGAATGTTCGCAGACACAGTGTATTTGTACGCTAATGCGTACGTATTCCGTTAAGTAGCGTACTTTTAACAACGCTACACTGTATGTTCGTTACTTGAGTAGGAATGTTCGCAGACACAGTGTATTTGTACGCTAATGCGTACATATTCTGTTAAGTAGCGTACTTTTAACAACGCTACACTGTATGTTCGTTACTTGAGTAGGAATGTTCGCAGACACAGTGTATTTGTACGCTAATGCGTACATATTCAGTTAAGTAACGTACCTTTGACAACGCTACACTGTATGTTCGTTACTTGAGTAGGAATGTTCGCATTAGCGTACGCATTAGTTAAATTCTCAAATTTGCGTATATTTTGCGTTGCCGTTGTTGAAGTCACTTTGATTTTTTCTACTTTTTTCATTGTAATAGCAACTGCAAGTAAACGAAACTATACCCTATCAGACTCCCATTATTGTTGCAGCAATTATTCAGCCGTTATAGCAAGGTTCGTTTTAGGTTCGGTTCATACGAATCCGAACTTCAAGAAAATTCGCCGAACCGAACCGAACTTTTCAAAAGTTCGCTCATCCCTAGTAGCACAGAACCCTTTTGTAGGGGCACAGTATGGAGTATTCCTGCAGAGAGCATGGAAATATCTGTAATCTAGAACTGGATGCATAAATCATTAGAGACCGCTAATGTCTATATATAAACATCATTTCCAATCCCCCCCCCCCCAAAACAAAATTCAGCCTTTATCATGCTCTAGTGCAGGGATGCCTAACCTGCGGCCCTCGAGCTGTTGTAAAACTACCAGCCTTCAGCTATCGGGGCATCATGCTGGTAGTTGTAGTTTAGCAACAGCTGGAGGGCCACAGGTTGATCAACCCTACTCTAGTGTATTCTTTTCCAAATGTGACGGCCATCAACATCAGTCATTGCAGTGCCCATAGGCATGGCCCCCAATTTTGCAAAGATAATGGGGGGCATATAAATCTGTGCTTTCTGCAGAGAAAGGGTATATTCACCCTTAGGGCTCATGCATAGGACCGTATGTATTTTGCGGTCCTCAAAAAACGGATCCGCAAAAAATATGGATGACGTCTGTGTGCATTCCGTATTTTGCGGAACGGAAGAGCTGGCCCCTAATAGTACAGTCCTATACTTGTCCATGATGCGGACAATAATAGGACATGTTCTATTTTTTTGCGCGTGCATGAGCTCTTAGGCCTCACACACGCAACATTTTTTTATTTTTTTTCCACATCCACGCTGTGTGTGTGCTGTCCGGATCCTTATGTCTGTGTTCTGTCCAGCAAAAAAAATAGAACATGTCCTATTCTTGTCCGCTTTGTGAACAAGAATAGGCATTTTGACAATGGGGCTGCGGAAATGGCGGGATGCACATGGCCAGCATTCGTATTTTGCTCATCTGCAGTTTGCAGACTGCTAAATATGTACTGTGGTGTGCAGGAGGCCTTAAACTGTTTTGCAGGAAGCACTTGAATTTCAGATGAATGGGACCATTATGTACATTTCTGCAACAAATCTGCCACATGTGAATTCACTCTTAGGCCACATGTTGTGTATTATGCATGGATTTGCTGTGTGGATTTTCAAAAATCTCATCTACATTTTGCAGAATATTTCTCACCTCTCTCTCTCCCCATCCTTGGTGCTCTCTTGCTCCTTTGCCTGATCTCGTGCCCGTCTCTGTACAGCAGGGTTGCCAACCGACCAGAAATTTCTGGACAGTCCGTAAAAATAGGCATCTTTTTTCCTCTGTCCGTGAAAAAAAATAGATGTGTCCGTGATTTTTTTGAGGCAGTGGTACTTGACCAGATTATTTTGGTGGTAACTATCATACATTTTACAGTTCACAGTAAATGCTGGTAATAAGTTCTTATCAGTATACTGGGCTATAGACATGTATTACTTTTAATCTTTATCACTCATTATGGTTTTCCAATTTGTCCGTAAAAAATGTTGTCTGTCTGTGATTTTGGGATAAGTTGTCCAGAAAAAAGAAAAAATCTAGTTGGCAACCCTGCTGTACAGGCCAGCTTCTTGCAGTGATATAATGTCCCAGCTGACCACTATAGGGAACCACAGGTTGCAGCAGTTACAGGGGACGAGACGTCATTGCAGGAGGCCAGTTTGTGCAGAGATCGTCGAGGGAGCCAGGGAAGGTGAGGATTCTATTTAAAAAAAAATATATATACCGTATTTTTCGCCCTATAAGACGCACCGGCCCATAAGACGCACCTAGGTTTTAGTGTAGGAAAATAAGAAAAAAATATTTTTCATCAGATCCTCTTATCAGACTGCCCATAAATTTAAGGACATCACATCAGACCCCCATATCAGCCCCCTGTGCCCCCATACCATCTCACTGTGCTCCCACCAGACCTCAGATCAGCAGAATGTGCCCCCATCAGACCTCAGATCAGCAGAATGTGCCCCATCAGACCTCAGATCAGCAGAATGTGCCCCCATCAGACCTCAGATCAGCAGAATGTGCCCCCATCAGACCTCAGATCAGCAGAATGTGCCCCCATCATACCTCAAATCAGCAGAATGTGCCCCCATCATACCTCAAATCAGCAGAATGTGCCCCCATCATACCTCAAATCAGCAGAATGTGCCCCCATCATACCTCAAATCAGCAGAATGTGCCCCCATCAGACCTCAGAGCAACAGTATGTGCCCCCATCAGACCTCACATCAGCAGAATGTGCCCCCATCAGACCTCACATCAGCAGAATGTGCCCCCATCAGACCTCAGATCAGCAGAATGTGCCCCCATCATACCTCAAATCAGCAGAATGTGCCCCCATCATACCTCAAATCAGCAGAATGTGCCCCCATCATACCTCAAATCAGCAGAATGTGCCCCCATCAGACCTCAGAGCAACAGTATGTGCCCCCATCAGACCTCACATCAGCAGAATGTGCCCCCATCAGACCTCATATCAGCAGAATGTGCCCCCATCAGACCTCAGATCAGCAGAATGTGCCCCCATCAGACCTCAGATTAGCGTTTTGTGCCCCTTCACGCCTCAGATCAGCGTCTTGTGCCCCTATCAGACCTCAGATCAGCCCACCCAGCCACTTAAAGACCATACTTACCTGTTCTGCGCTGCCGCTGCCGTCCGGTCCCACGCTCCGCGCTCCTCTCTCTTCCCTGCCGCTGCCGTCCGGTCCCACGCTCCGCGCTCCTCTCTCTTCCCTGCTGGCACGCACTATGACCTGACGCTGCAGCGTCAGGTCATAGTGCGTGCCGGCAGGAAGAGAGAGGAGCGCGGAGCGTGGGACCGGACGGCAGCGGCAGCGCAGAACAGGTAAGTATGGTCTTTAAGTGGCTGGGTGGGCTGATCTGAGGTCTGATGGGGGTCCCTACGTACAAGTGAGCGCTTCCTTATGGAAGCGCTCACTTGTATTCGCCCTATAAGACGCACCGCATTTTTCCCCCTACTTTTGGGGGAAAAAAAGTGCGTCTTATAGGGCGAAAAATACGGTATATATATATATATATATATATATATATATATATATATATATTATAAAGCTGAGTGTATGTGTATGTCCGCTAAAGGAATCCACACCGTCGCAGCAACAATCACGAAATTTGGCACATCAGATGTCCGGGAAGGTTTTAGAACGGGTCTCAGCTCTCCAGGACGTACCGTTCCTGATATATTCCCAAAAAATGCATTAGCCAATAGATGACATGTCACATGACCCTTATCAGCCAATAGAAGCTCACAGGCAGTTAGTCTCCACAGACAACAGGTTTCCATAACAAAACAGCCAGTTCACTGCTGTAGGTCTGCTTTAAAGGGGCAGAGTGCTGTGGATGAAACTGTTAAAGGGGTATTCCGGTTACCATAAATATAACTCATGTTTTAGACTAACTCATCTTCAATCATTACCCCATATAATGTACATTTCACATATTTACTGTTCAGTAGTAATAAAAGATGTTTTCTTATACTGCTACCCACTGTGTTTCCTCCTAAATTACTATGGCATCAACCTGTAATTCAGGCCACCCTCAAAAGAAGGACTTAAAAGCCCCACCTCCAGGTCCCACTAAGTCACACCCCCGACCCGGTCAGGCCACGCCCCCTCTCACTCCGCAGCCGTCAGGGATTGCAAAAATAAAGGTAAAAATCAACTTCTGTCAGCTGCAGGGAAGGAAGGGTGACTTTCTCCCTGCATCTCATGCTCAGAATGCACAGTGCTGCTGAGAGTAAACTGTTCAAAAGGACATCCCTGTGTCCATCCAGGCCCTACGCTTGACAGAGGACATGGAGTGTGAAAGCCAGAGTGTCCAGCCTCCCCCCAACGTGAAACCACACCCCTAAACACGAGGCCACGCCCCCTGGTTCCGTGAAGACACGGAGGAGAAGCTGTCTGAGCGTGAGCTACTGAAAGGGTGGACATCCCTGTGTCTGTCCAGGCCCTGCGCCAGACAGTGGACAGGGAGTCTGAAAGCCAGACTGTCCAGTCTAAAACCGGACCTCTGGCCACCCTAGGGGAAGGCTGATGTTAGAGTGGCCAGATGTCCGGCTTTAGGCCTCTTTCACACGAGCGTGACGGATTAAGTCCGGATGCGTTCAGGGTGCGTTCAGGAAAACTCGCACCATTTTGCAAGCAAGTTCACTCAGTTTTGTCAGCGATTGCGTTCAGTTGTTTAGTTTTTTCCGCGCGGGTGCAATGCGTTTTGATGCGTTTTTTTTATGCGCATGATAAAAAACTGAAGGTTTACAAACAACATTTCTTAGCAACCATCAGTGAAAAACGCATTGCATCCGCACTTGCTTCAGGATGCAATGCGTTTTTCACTGAAGCCCCATTTACTTCTATGGGGTCAGGGCTGCGTGAAAAACGCAGAATATAAAACATGTTGCTTTTTTTTGAAAAAAAACGCTCATGTACACAGACCCATTGAAATGAATGGGTCAGGATTCAGTGCGGGTGCTATACGTTCACATCACGCATTGCACCCGCGCAGAAGACTCGCTCGTGTGAAAGGGGCCTTAGGCTGGACAGTCCAGTTTTCTGGCTCCCTCTTCTCCGTCTGTTGCAGCTTCTCCTCCGTGTCTTCATGGAGCCAGGTGGCGTGGCCTCATTTTTAGTGGTGTGGCTTCATGGGGACTGGGGGCGCTGCTTCACGTTTGAGGGAATGGCCGATCAGATGTTTTTAGAAGAGGCGGTGCTCAATACAAGCACTGCTTCCTGTTCATTACACTACGCGTCATCTCCCATGCAGCGGCAGCGTAGTGTGATTACAAGTACTGCTCCATTCAAGTGAATGGCATGAGTACTTGTAATTACACTGTGCAGCCAAGGTTTCCAAGACGATGGGCAGTGTAATGAAAAGGAAGCAGCTTCAAACAGCTTATCGGCGAGGGTGTCGGGTGTCAGACAGATCAGATATTGATGACCTATCCTGAGGATATACTGCCTGCACAACCCCTGTAGTGCAGCCATACCAAATTAGGCTAATAATATTTAGCAAAATTCAATCTACTTTCAGTATAAACTCATTAATTGAATGGGGCTGAGCTGCAATACCAAGCAATGTAATGTAATTGGTAAGTTGTGAGTAGGCCGCAACCCTCATGGGAGCTCCGCAGCCTCCTCAAATAGCTGATCGGTGGGGGTGCCGGGAGTTGGAACCCTGCTGATCTCATTTTGATGACCTCTCCCGAGCATTTGTAAATCCTGGAGAACCCCTTTAATAGAAGAGCCTGTGGCAGACTAGTAATGCCTTCTAACTACTGCTGAGGAACTTACATTTTTGCCTATGGTGTGCTCTTCGTGCATAAACCTGTGCAGGACGCAATTAAGGCTCAGTGAAAGGAATTTTGGCCGAATAAATTTGCATCAATTTTCCCATTCAGTTTAGCCATTGCTGAAGTGAAGAAAGATACAATAATTACAATAAATACTATAATCCTGTATCAATTACTTTCTGTGTGAAGGCTCCTGTGATGGTAATTACTTGTGCATGCTGAGTCCGCTCCGCTTCCAAATCCTGAAAATTAGATGGTGAGAAGAATAACCTTCTCTTTTGCTGTTTATTTAGTGCATATGTGACCATTCGGGGACCCGGATAATGACCACATTGGAGCAGGAGCACTATATGAATCATGAACATCTGCAGTGCTAACTAATGATTAAAATGAAATTATTATTATTGCACATGGGGGGTGTACCTGGACATGGTATATGTGGAGCTGAGCATCGCTGATATTGATGGCCTGAGAATGCATATCAGTACAAGTCTGAACCATTCCCCTACATAGCCTACAGACAGAAGCCCTGGAAAATAACACAAGACATGACGCTACAAGTGCTATAAACTCTACATAATAAGTGTCTGCCAGAGTTTACAACATAGTTACGCCATCCTTAAAGTAATGTAATATTTCATTAGGATATTCGTTAACAGGTTATTTTTCTTCTTGTGGTTTTCGAAACTTTGAACTTTTGTGTACAAAAGTATTTGGACACTTACACAGTACACCTACAGGAGTTTTTATGACAACTAGAGATGAGCGAGCAGTGCTAGTTACGAGCACTGTAGCGCTCGGGTCCCGTGTGAAATGCCCGCAGGCATTGCGGAGCTGTCCTCAGCTGCATGTAAGTCAACGAGGACGGATCGTTTGGTATGACACTCATACTAAACGGTTCCGTCCTCACCCGTCTTAAAGTCAGTGGGGACGGAACCGTTTGGTATGAGTGTCATACCAAACGATCCGTCCTCATTGACTTACATGCAGCTGAGGACGGATCCGCAATGCCTGCGGGCATTTCACATGGGACCCGAGCGCTACAGTGCTCTTAACGAGCACTGCTCGCTCATCTCTAATGACATCCCATTCTAAATCCATAGAAATTAGGGGGGATTCACACGGCCATTTTTCGGATGTTGACTCTTTCATTTGAACATGTGTGTCCGCATCCTTATGTCCATTCCACAGCTCTGCAAAAAAAAAAAAAAATAGAACATGTCCTATTCTTGTCCATTTTGTGGGCAAGAATAGGCATTTCTAACGTGCTGATCCTTAATGTAGAGTTCCCCCTTTGCAGCCAAAACAGCATCCACTCTTCTAGGAAGGCGTTCTACAAGATTTTGGCATGTGAAGAGCATTTTTGAGGTCAGACACTCATGTTGGATGAGAGGGCATGGTTTGCATGGTTCTTCGTTCTAGTTCATTCCAAATGCTATAGAATGGGTTGAGGCCTGTCAAGTTCTTCCACACTAAGCTCACCCAACCATGCCCTTATGGACCTTGCTTTGTGCACTGGGGCACAGTCAGAGGAGTACGGTGTGTCGAACCCTCATCGATCTGATATTTGTAGTCTGTCCTTAGGATAGGATTCTTTAAAGGGGTTATCCCATGATTAAAAAAATGAAAATCAGATATTATATAGTACAACACAATCTCTTTCTAACAAAGCAAAAACCAGCCCTGTACCTCACATGGTCCAGAGATCTCCCCATTAATTTCTCTTCTAGATTTAAATCATGCTGACAGCTCAAGGGAAGTGTTCTTTCTCAGGGGCATGTCTTTCTTCTGTAGGTCTCTCCCTATCACAGCTCAAGAGGCAGTTGAAGCATGAAACTGAGCATGTGCGACCTTCTCAGTAAGTAGGACAAAGAAATGAGAAAAAGAACAAACAGCAGGTGGCGCTATACAGATACATTTTATTGAATAACTTACTGGCTGTGCAGAATTTTTAATTACATGCAGCTACAGAAGTGTAGAACATGCAGTAATTAAATGCAGTACAAAAACTGTAGAACATTTTCATGAAACAACCCCTTTAAGGTGCAGCCTTTCTGATGATCATATTCTAAGTCGTCAGATAATCTGTGTCTACAGGCTCCTGAGTTGTAGATTCAGTATTACATACAGGGCAGTCAGCAGAATCTGAAATTTTATTATTGTATTTTATATCTTGTGCTGACCTCAAATTCTATACAGCCCTGCGTGATATGGCTGTTACTATGGCTGCTGGATACTCCAGAGCTTCCCTATAGAAGCCAGTGGTTCTTAAGGTGCACTTTACAATACGATAACAAAAGTTTGCTGATTTTATGCGATTAATGTGTAAATTTTTCATCCAAATATAGGTTGGTAATTGGGCATAGTGGGATCCGCCAATGTGTTCACCATCACTACATTAAGAGTTCTTCAGGCTTCAGTGGGCACAGTTCCAGAGGAATGAACAGCTTGCATATTACTAGTTCTTGTGCGTCTGCAACCGTGTACTAAAAATAAGTCACTTGAAAATGGCCAACATGCTGTAATATGATGACTCGTTCATGCTGGCACTTCCCTTGCGCCTTGTCTAGATATTACTTGTGCTCAGTTAATTTCCTACTTGGCACCCCCTTCCTATTTGGCAAGAACCACATACAGAGTAGCTCTCAGTAAAGGACTACAGCCCCTTCCAACAGCTGATCGGCAGTCACCCCCCCAACCCCCCCCTCCACACCGACCAGATATTAATGACAGATCCTAAAGGGTCACTGAGTTTTCAGAAAACTTTTTCTATTTCCTAGAGGCACGTGAAAGGTTTTGATTGGGGGGGTCTAAGTGCCGAGACCCACAACGATTGGTAGAACGAGGAGGAGAGGGAAGTGAGGCGGACTCAACAGAAAGTCCATGAGCCTACCTCAGTTCTGTCTCCGCAGTGAAGGGAAAGAGAGCGTGATATCCATTCGGTGGGGGTCTCAGCACCTAGGCACCCACTGATCAAAACCTTTGAAATGCCTCTATAAAATATCAAAACTTGTCTGAAAACTCAATGACTATTAAAGGAGTTGTCTCACTTCAGCAAAGGGCATTTCTCATGTAGACAAAGTCCTGGGTTGTAGAGTGGTCGTAACCCTTGGAAACGAGCAGTAGATAATGCGATGGAAAAATGAATCCAGCTAGCAAATAGGCAATATGGATAATCACAATACATTAGCAAGTGCCTTGTATTAACTTTATCTGCATGATAAATGCCATTTGCTGAAGTGAGACAACTCCTTTAAGGATAACTGGAAAACCCCATTAAAGGGGTTAAAGTGTTAAAGGGAAACTATCACCAGGAAATTCACTGTTAAGGCAAAATGTTGTAGGGATATATCTCCTTCTTTATTTACAGGGCCTGGCAAGATGACTGTGCAGTAACCAGGCACAGTCAATCAGGAAGGAGAGGGAAGGGCTGGCAGAGGAAGCAGGAGGAGGAAGGGCGCACAGAGTAGCTTAGATCCACCCTTGGTGGACTTAACTAATCATTTGCATATGGATTAAAAGTACTTTTTCTCTAGAATAAAGCAACAGATCTCCAAGTGAAAAATATTACAGTGCCCCGAACAGTACATATTCTAACTTAATATACCCACACAATAAATATGACATTTAGTTCCCTAATACAGTACATATGCCCCCTTAGTGCCCCCACACAGTAGGTATGCTCCCTTAGTGCCCACGCAAAATAAATATGTTACCCTTAGTGCCCTCACACAGTAATTATGCCCCCTGATTGCCCCAACACAGTAGATATGCCATCTTAGTGTCCCCACACAATACATACTATCTACTTTACAGTTCCCCTTTAAAGTAGATAGGCCCCTTTAGTGAATCCACATATTATTTATGCCCTCTTACAGCAGTGAAGCCTTTAATATTAAATAAAAAGGTAACACTTATCCAGCCTCCTTCCCTAGCGAATGAAGCTCATTCTGCCTGCTTCTCTGAGCACAAGACCACGTAGGCCAGGAGGTGATCATCATACCCCAGCCTGTGTGCTCTGTTATTCAGCACTGCAGGCGAGATAACGTCACCACATCACACTTGCTGAAAAGAGTACCGCTCAGGTGAACGTTGGACCAGGGAGCTGACCGTTGTCTGCTTCACCATTGTACGCAAATGAGCGCATAAACAATTAAAGCAGGACATACCACAGTCATCTTGAGGCCACTGAAATCCAGGTTGATTGAAAGGTCTGCAAAGGGAAAGTTTTTTTTTCTTCTTATAGTTGGCTGCCCAGAAATTAGGATGTTGAGACTGTGCTATCCCTTAGGCTTAGTCCACAGTTGACATAATTCAGTTTTGTTTTTTTTCTTCCCATAACTGCATTATGTCAATAAGACCTGTAAATGAAATGTAAGAAAAATCATCAGCGTACACAGAGATAGGGATCAAGCACACAAATGTATTTTTTGTCCATGTCTGTTACATTTTTTTTGCTCCCCTTGTATGGAACCATTCATTTCAATGGGGCCGCAGAAAAAACTGGAAATGATTCCGTTTACATATCTCCGCATGTCCGTTCTGCAAAAGAATAGAACATGTCCTATTATTCTCTGCATTGTGGACAAGAATAGAACAGTTCTAATTAGGGGCCGGCTGTTGCATTCCACAAAATGCAGAACACACACAGCATTTTGCAGATCCGCAATTTGCAAGCGATTGTTGGGAGAAAATGTTCCTACCCGGCAAGTGCCTGGTCATCAGTGGAGGAGACCATTACATTTACGTGCAGGGATCTTGTCCATAGTATTGGGAGCTTATTCCATCACTTGTCACTGTGACCGCAATCTGCGTTTTTCTTTCCTCCCAGCATGGCTCCTGTTTAGATAAAAGAATATACGAGCTCGGAGGAAACACACAAGACTCAGCCTCAAGCAATTGCCGATTTATTATCAAGATATACAGAGTTTTATAGGTAACGAAGACAAGGGGCTGGAAATCAAAACTAGTAATTTGATTAGTTATTCATATAAGGCAATACTTCCTGACCACACTAACAGCATCGTAGTAGTTAAAAAGCATCTGCAGCATCTTATCTCAAGGTTACCATCTTTTAGTAACATCATATGAAAACCAGAAAGAACAGAACCTGTCTGGCCGTAAAGCTACAGTTTACCACAGTTGAGACCATTTCATCATTTCCCCATACAGATTCATTGTTTGTGGGCACAATCTGCTGCTGGCAAACAATGATTAAGGCTTCATTCACACGACCGTATTTTGTTTCCGTGTCCGTTCCGTTTTTTTTGCGGACCGTATGTGGAACCATTCATTTCAATGGGTCCGCAAAAAAAACGGAAGGTACTCCGTTTGCATTCCGTTTCCGTATGTCCGCATTTCCGTTCCGCAAAAAAGATAGAACATGTCCTATTCTTGTCCGTTGTGCTGACAAGGATAGGCATTGTTACAATGGATCCGCAAAAAAAACGGACACGGATGCCATACGGAACGTCATCCGTTTTTTTTGCGGACCGCAAAACACATACGGTCGTGTGAATGAAGCCTTAAGGAGTTATCCGATACAAACAATTGCTCCCCAATTTGCCCGGGCCCCTCAGACTGAATCTACTTATCTGGCTCCCCGCTGCCTGCACTGGCCCTGGTCTCCGCACCGCCACTTCTCCCCGATGAAGCTAGGGAGGTTCGTCTCCGTTCCCACCTGCCATTGGCTACTTCTTTCCACTCCCCCCCCCGACACTGGATGTTTTCATCCACACATAGGGAAAAGCAGCTGCGGTGGTGCGGGGACCAGGAGTGGAGCGGAGAGCCAAGCAGGTAGTTTCAATGTGAGGGGCCCGGAACATGGGGGGAGCAATTGTTAGTCTCAGATAACCCCTTTAACTGTAGTTTCTGTCTGCATCCGATGTGAATTTTTTGCGAATCGGATGCAGGCCCATTAATTTCAATGGGAATGTACCGTGTTCTGTCCGCATTGGTATGTCCATTCTGCAGCCCCGCCAAAAAAATAGAATAGAGCATTTGAAACATACTGCGGGTCCTGTGGAAGGGAAAATGCGGGTTGCCCATGGCCGTTATCTATGTTTTGTGGATCAGCGAATTTATGGACCAATAAAAACAGATATGGCCATGTGCATGAGGCACCTTTACACTGGCAGCTAACTAGCATTCCTACGAGTGCATGTTAGCAATTATCTGGCTGATGCTCTGCCAGTGTAAAGGGACCTTTAGTAAATCACATTGGAGGCTTCACTCACATCTGTGTTATTTCTAAGATAATAAGTGCCCAAACCCCGACACAATCACCCAATGGAGCGCATTGACATTTTTGTGTAGTGTTTCTCACGTGGGGTTCCTTCAGTTTGGGAATAAAGGAATTCAAATTCCCTTTCAGTCGCATTTAAATCCAGACTTCGAGCTGTTAACTATTATTAACAGTGGACATAAAGGGGGAAATTTATCAAACTGGTGTAAAGTAGAACTGGCTTAGTTGCAACCAATCAGATTCCACCTTTCATTTTCCAAAGGAGCTCTGAATAATGCAAAATGGAATCTGATTAGTTGCTATTGGCAACTTAGCCAGTTTTCCTTTACACCAGTTATGATAAATCTCCTCTAAAGAGTTTTTATCAAGCGTATGTTCACATATGAAGAGTCAAATGTGTATGTGCTGCGGAGTTCTGCTGCAGAAATACAGATTTGATTGCCTTGGATTGGACCACAGATTTGCCTAAGGGCTCATTTGTTTTCTTAAGGGCGCCTCTACACGTGGCAGATGAATGGAACGGATTTTCAGTCGCAGAATTTTCTGCCACAAAATCTGCCACGTGTGAAGGGAATGTTCACCCAGTGGATTTTCCACAAGGATTCTGGTGTGTATTCCTCACTGAAATTAACGGGAGAACCACGTCTATTGTGCCCTTCCGTTGTACCTCAATAGGAATCCATGCTGCCGTCCATATGGGTGTGGATTATTTTTCGCATGGATTTTAAAACGGCATCAAGAATGTCCCTTGGCACACAAATTATTCTTAATGAATAGATCCATGGCCTTCATACTACAAATCTGCGGTAGAAATACCCCAGACTTCCAGATAAATGCATTTTTACTACCCGAACATGACCTAAGAGTACGCGCACATGTAAATCAATGAAGTTTACAGATATGTATGCACATGATCCAGAATTAACCGTATTCAGATTGGTTTGGAAGGGTTTTTTAGTGGCAAAAAATTTTGCAACAAATCTGTCGCATGTGAACATACCCTAAAGCAACTACAACTAGTGTTAATACTTTACCTCTATTATTATTGCAGTCTGGGAATATCAGTAATAAGTACACATATAGCCGCACATATCAGCTTTACTCCACCCTTACCTGGTATGGTATGTGCAATCTGCCATAGATCCAGAGCTGCAGCTAAAAATATATCCTGCTCCCTGCCTATCATTAACATGGGATTATACTAAGTAGGACACAAGCAATGTTTGAACCGGCTACAAGACAGCGCGGGGTCTTTTCTTCCTCGTCCGCCTCTAGAATTGTGTGTTTAAAGAAAAAAAAATAGGAGCTGCTAAGATGCAAGTACTATATTCAGGGTCACCTGTTTGTTTTCCGGGATCACTGCTTAAAAGAGACCCAATTAAGAAAGTAAATTAGTTTTTGCCCACAATGTGCAATAATTACTGAATTAGCGATAAAAGTAAATCTCAAGACAGTCATTAAAACGCGGCTGTAAATGAAAAGAATAAATCTGTCTGACCCAGGCTTGGCTTAATATATGTATCACAGGGATCGGTATAAATTATTAAAGGGGTTATCCTGGTGGATATGATGATGACCTATCCTCAGGGGGGCCCCAAGTCCCAGCTGATTAGGTGTAAACTTCTTAATTGCACAGGTCTTCTTTAATTATTGGTGAATCTTTGATTAAGGACTCATGAACGCAGCCGTTGCTTGGCTGATCCATGCATTGGGACCACAATTTGCTATGCCCAATGCACGGGCACCATCCAAGCTGCTGCTGTGATGGATCCAGAACCATTCAACTTGAATGGGTCAGAAATCCATCTGCACCTTAAAAAAAAATAGAACATACGGGACAGAAACCCGTAGTGCTTTGGTGGGGTTTGGTGCCTCCATTCTGCACCTTCCAGACTGCAGACCCATTCAAGTGAATGGCTCTGCATCTGTGATGCGGTCAGCACATTGCTGGTGCTCGCATATTGTGGACCCGCTGTTTGCGGGCTGCAATTCGGACCATGGCCAGCAATGGTTGTGTGCATGAGGCCTAAAGCAAGTTAAAAAAAATAAATTATATATATATATATGTTGCCCCAAAAGCTGTCCCTCTGTGGTAGCCATCAATAGCTGCTATTTTCTGGCCTCCTTCTCCTCCATTTGCCTCTGATTAAGATATGAGGCAAAGGGCTTAAGAGGTGAGATGTGGACCAGACCAGTTGAATTCAGGAGGGCACGTGAGGTTGCTGGCCAGGTACATCATAAATACCTGATTCTCACAGCTTTAAATTACCTCTGAGAGCTCATTATGTACCTGGCCAAAAGCAGAGAGGAGGGCTTAGGCTGTCCCCTGGGAAACAGCCCACTAGGAAATTTCTCTAGAAGATCTATGGCCAATCCGCCCTGTTCACAAGTTGTGGATTTCTCCATATGAGCTTGCAGCAGGAGAGACACTACAGGGAATGTATATCTCACCCAAGAAAAGATGTGTTTCTGCAGTTAATCTAGTTAGGTGGGATTTTGGAAAGTCTTTTTTAGGGTCTGTGGGAAAAAAACAGAAGCTTGCAGACCAAATACACCCATTCAAGTGAAAACCAGAACACAGCTGAGGTGAAGCTGCTGGGCTCGTTAGTGGACTATATAGAATCTGCAGATTGCCAAAAGCCACAAATGGTGACGCTGACTACCGAATATTAAACTGTTAAGTTGTTGGAAGATTTTGCCGGAAAGACAGCTGTTTCACCCTCATAACCATGTTGGTGATTGTAATAGCTGCAGTTATGCAGGTAAGGCCTCATGCACATAACCATAGCAGGTCCATGCTGGTATTGCGGCCTGCAAACAGTTGATCGTCAATCTATGGACACCTGCCGGATGCGGACCTTTTCACTTGAATGGCTCTGTAATCCGGAAGATGCGGTGCGGAACGGAGGCATGGATAGGAAATCCACGGAATCACTATGGGATAGTGAGCTGTGAGTTTTCTGTCCATGCCTCCGCGCCGCAAAAATTGGTGCATGCACTACTCTTTTGCAGTGCGCACTGTCGGATGCGGATTGCGGACCCCATTCAAGTCGTGCCCTGTGCATTACTGAACAGTTTGCATGAGACCTTAATAAGTTGTTTTCCAGCAAAATCATGGAGCCATTTAACTTAAAGATTGCAGCGGCTGCATCTCATTACTGCAGCACCCTCATGTAGACAAACCCTTGCTGCAGACTGTCAGGAATGTGAAAGAGACCATGGAACATTATACTGTTAAACTGATGTGTTGGAAACTTGATGGAGTAGATTTATGTTATAACGAAGGAAAACTGGCTTAATTGCCCATAGCAACAAATCAGATTCCACCTTTAATTTTTCAGAGCTCCTTTGGAAAATGAAAGGTGGAATCTGATTGGTTGTTATGAGCAACTAAGCCAGTTTTCCTTTACACCAGTTTGATAAATCTCTCCCTTCATGTGTTCTGTTTAGTTGCTAGGGGGAAGGTGTTCATTTTCTATTTACTAGAAAAGTATCTGCATTTGTGCTATTTTTGGACGAATTAAAGCCAAATTATGACTCTTCAAGCTTGTGAAGTGTCATTACCACCCACATCTCCCATATGCACAGATCTGAACACCCCTTAATGACACAGCCAATTATGTCCTAAACCCTTTAAAAATTTAATGAACTGGTGATTATTTTTTTTCGTCTCCGCATTTTAAAAACTATGGGGGAGATCTATCAGACTGTTGTAAAGTAGAACTGGCTTAGTTGCCCATAGCAGCCAATCAGATTCCACCTTTCATTTTTCACAGCTCCTAGTGAAAGTTGGAATCTGATTGGTTGCTATGGGCAACTAAGCCAGCTCCACTTTACACCAATTTTCCCCAATTATTCTGCTGTAGTTGTATGAAGTCTTTTAGCCCTCTTTCACAAGAATGTCTTTTCCGCCCAGATGCAATGTGTGTTGCGAATCCTGACCCATTCGTTTCAATGGCTCTGTGCACATGAATATTGTTTATCACTGACCATATTTGCATTCAGGAAAAAAAAAGCAGCAGCTATATTGTTCGTTTTTCATGCAGCCGTTGCACCACAGAATGAGGTCTGCATGAAAAATTGAAGACATCCGGATGCAATGACTAAATTCACTAAACTGGTCTACATAATATGCACATGAAAATGTGGCAAAAGTGAGCTGAATTTGGCACTCGTCTCCATGAAAGTAGGTGTAGCTCACAGAACAGAAAGGTACACCAGCCCTGGGGTAGCATTGAAATTAGATTCAACTAAATCTGATGCAAAATAAGGCACACCTACAAAATAGGACAGAAATTGAGAGAAAAGCTATATCTAGTATTGGAAAACAGGAAAAAAAAAAATCTTTCTAGGGTGAAAAATTGAAAAAAAAAATAGAATTCTGCAAAAGTGTTTTGAGTTTTAATATTATGGTGTTCCCTCTGTTTTCTGTGGGGTGAACTATGTTTTTTATTGGTACCATTTTGGGATATGTACTACTTTTTGATGACTCTTTATTCATTTTTTTGGGGGGGGACAAGGTGACCAATGGTGAATCTTGAATTTTTAGATTTGTATTTATGTTACGGTGTTCACGGGAAAAATATTTTGATGTTTTAATAGTTTGGACATTTTTGGATGATGTGATGATACCTGTTATGTAAGTATACAGAGGAGTGGTAACTAGATATCAGCGAACGTGCTCGTAACGAGCACTGTAGCGCTCGGCTCCCCTGCGCTCGCATGGGTGCAGGCATCCGGATCCGTCGGGTGAGGAGGACAGATCCGGATGCCTGCGCCCATGCGAGCGCAGGGGAGCCGAGCGCTACAGTGCTCGTTACGAGCATGTTCGCTCATCTCTAGTGGTAACCAGTTGGGGGGGTGTCTCTGCACAGTCGCACTCTATCCAATCAGTGCTACCATTTTCAGACTGTGCAGGTACACACCCCCAACTTGTTACCACCCCTCTGTACCCTTACTGCAGACTGCTAGCAATTCATATATAACTTCGAGTAGAAATAATAAAGGAATGGCACAACATAGAGCCATAAGAATAGATGTTACAGAATTGTTATTACATGGGGAGTGCACAAATCTATTAAAGTGGTGAAGAGTGGTAAAAGGTCCTCTTTAAGGAGAGATATTGCTGAACACTATATTGATGGTGGATATACCAACATGGAGCTTGACATTCGGTAGCTCTCTTACTGTCACAGTGTATAGCAATCAAGTAGCATAATCATTGTTTCCATACACTGGATTACTTGGCAGCACGAAACATCATTGACTGGTCAATATACTGAAAATAACTGTACTAAATGCTGTACTAAGTTAAATAACCATCTATATCTGAAGAACATCAGAATTATTAGATTTGCCAGCAATTTCATCAATTTAGTTATGTTTCTGGTTGTTTCAAGCTATATTAAATGGACATTATTGATTTTTGAGTATTGCTGATGTATGAACCCTGCACAAATACTTTATATACTACTCATTGGATCCTAGTTCACACCTAGTGCCCTGATTATCACCTGATGTAAAATGTCGACAGTATAATTTGTATAATTTAAGCATAAAACCTCTGACTTCAAGATTTATGTGGGAAAAAGAGCTAAATACTGCATATAACATAATATAACTCAATGTTAAAGGGGTTTTGCAGTTGTTTTAAACTGACTATCTATCCTCTGGATAGATCATCAGCATCTGATCGGCGGGACCCCTGCCGATCACCTGCTTGTGAAGGCAGCAGTGCTCCAGGAGGCCTTCTCACTGTTTACTGCAGGCCCAGTCTGTATTCTATCTTTACTACCCAGTATACAGACCTGCTTCTCTAGGAATACCAGTTACATGCTCCAGTAATAGTGATAACCATTATCACTACAGAGAAATATGTAATATATTAGCCCTCACACGGTTATGTTGTCAGAAAACTAAAAATTCAATCCAAATTAGGCTTTTTGTACAGTGAGGGTAACACCATTGCTCTTGTAGCACCCAGTCTCCACTCATTTCTGTGGCCAGTCCCTCTTCTGGCTGTGTTGATTGACCGGGCCAAGCAGTGGCAAAGCAGTGAGGGTCTGGCACAGAAAGGAGAGGAGCTTGGGTGCAAAAAGAGCAATGGTGAGGCCCGCATTGCACAAATGGCCTAATCTGCATATTAAGAAAAAGTATTATAACTCAGGAACAGAGCCTCAGATAAACAAAAGAAAAACAGCGTTTTAATCAGGTGAACAGCTATGAGTCTATGCAAACAGTTTGAGTCGCTGGTGACAGATTCCCTTTAAAGAGGTTATCCAGGCTTTTTAATATTGATCACCTATCCACAGGATAGGTCATCAATATCCGATCGGCGGGGGTCCAACACCCGGCACACCCCCCGATCAGCTGTACGGGGAGACGGCACACGCTATGCGCATGTGCCGTCTCCCTTCTCTCTTCCTGTCCGCTGCTGTATGTCTATGGGACTTCAGCAGGGGCTGGAAGAGAGAAGGGAGACGGTACATGCGCATAGCACGCACCGTCTCCCCGCACAGCTGATCGGCGGGGGTGCCGGGTGTCGGACCCCCTGCCGATCTGATATTGATGACTTATCCTGAGGATAGGTCATTTATATTAAAAAGCCCGGAAAACCCCTTTAAGGCTAACATTAGTTATCTCACTAAGGGGTTAAAATGCGCTTCAATCACCTGAGTTGTGCGGTAACTATATTTACTTTAGACATAAATTAGAAATCTGCAAAAAAGAGACATTTTTAGGAAGCACTTTATCTGCCAGAGCGGCTTTCCATTCTGGCCCCCTCCATGGCGTGTATACCCTATCGGATAAGTGAAGGGAAGTTGTTATCTTGAGGCAACCCCTTTAAATGCTTCAAAAAGCATATTTGAAAATCATGGAAGAAATATGTGGCAGGAGAGAATCTGACTGTAGTAGTGTTCCTCCATCCTATGTAAGACATGACAGTATTTCCTAAACAGTTAATGCAATCTTCATGTTAAACCCCCTTGATTTAAAGCTGAAAGTCTAAACTATAGTCACATCCTGTCTCCAGTCACTGGGACATGCAATGTTGAACAGTGCTGACATCTCGGCCTAGGCGTGTAGCAGTCTGGAGGAGTGATAAAACAAGGTCTTTCGGTTCAAGGTTTTTGTCCCTGTCATTTTGTGGTTAACTAGCATGTTAATAAACAGGAGGCCTCACACAATTATCTTGCACGACTTGATCCAAGTTTTGAGGTTTCATGTTGCTAAACAAAACTTTGCTGGTTTTAATGCACCTCCCATATGCCACAGATTGGAGCTAGGTGCTTGAGAATTTGATCATTTGCATATTTTAGTGACACCTGCTACTTCCTCAATTTGCATAATCCTCGGCTTGTTCTTCTTGATGTTGCAATGTCAATGTTGAGGCGTGTATGTGTGTATATATATAGTGTAAGGGAATTGGCATTTGACATGCTTAATTAAATACTGATTGGTTCTTTCTCCTTTAATTGATTATATTTTTAATATATTTTATTACCTTTTATATTCCTTGTAATGTAGTGAGTAAGCTTATTCTATTCCATGTTAAATATATATACTGTGTATATATATATATATATATATATATATATGGTATTTATTCTCTAGCTGGCCCTTTATTGGTTGATTGAGATCCTTTATTTTACATACTGTAGACTGAGCAAGCAGAATGATCAGTGTGACATGCAGAGCACTAAGGTTATCTTAATTACAAAGTCTAAGCTATGACCAAATGAGGTTTTGAGCTGCTAGTACACATGGGTGATCTGTATTTCATATAATTGCCGGTATGTCTTAGAGAAAATCCTACTTTCTGAGACAGCTCACATTGCCTCAAATGTTCTGAAAATATCACCTGATGTAAAATGTCGACAGTATAATTTGTGTAATTTAAGCATAAAACCTCTGACTTCAAGATTTATGTGGAAAAAAGAGCTAAATACTGCATATAACATAATGTATCTAAATGTTAAAGGGGTTCTGCAGTTGTTTTAAACTGACGATCTATCCTCTGGATAGATCATCAGCATCTGATCGGTGGGGGTCCGACACCTGGGACCCCCGCCGATCACCTGCTTGTGAAGGCAGCAGTGCTCCAGGAGGCCTTTTCACTGTTTACCGCAGGCCCAGTGACGTCACGACTAGTATCACTGGCCTGGGCACGGCTAAGCACCATTCAAGTGAACAGAGCTTATCCCCGCCCAGGCCAGCGATCCTAATCGTGACGTTACTGGGCCTGAGAGAAACACATAGAAGGCCGGGGTGATCGGCAGTGGTCCCGGGTGTCCGACCCCCGCCGATCAGATGCTGATGATCTATCCAGAGAATATCTGGCATATTGCACCTATCTTCAGAACAAGCCCCCAAAACTGAAGAAGAACACATCACACATGTGCAGCGTGCTCTCCATTCATTTATACGAGTGTTCCCAAACTCCCTTTTTCACCACTCTCATAGAAATGAATGGAGGGTGGCTGTACATGCACAGCTATTCTCCACTCACTTCAGGGGTCCTATTCTAGGACCTGTACCTACCTGACATTGGTGGCATATCCTAGCGATACGCCACCAATGTCATATGAGACAATTTCAATGATAATAGTTCTTAATATAGCTTTATCGACGTCAGAGCTCCGAATACTGTAGATAGCGTTAGGTTTCACCCAGCACAATAAACATAACATAGATAACTTATTGTAGCCATATTGAGGCCCTGTTATATGGGTTGTTGATCTGGGCATTTATTGGGAAAGAATGTTCTTAAGAACACACATTCCTCATAATTGCCCTGTGCAAAGGTGCTGCCGATCACCTGATGAACAAATGCTCATTCATCAAGTGAAAGCATCCTTGAAGTGGACACCAAAATCATCATTTCTGGGCAGCAGATCATCCTGTGTAAAAGGGAATCTGCTACCCAGAAACATTGATTTTGTATGGAAATGAGCATACAGAGAAGATGACTACTACATGTAAAGTGCCGCTCTCACCTTCTCTGAGGAGCAGGCAATTATTGGGAAGAAACAGATTGTTCCTGATAATTGCCTGCGTTTACTCATCTCCACTCTTTCAGTTCTCCATTTTTAGGGACTAAGGTCTTGTCAATGGACCTTGAAGTCCAAATTGCGTTAGAGCAGAGTTTTTGGTGGAGGTTTTTTGTAACCCAGTGAATGTCCTGTTTCTGTGATGGCGGGGTATTGATAAGACTTTATGTGCTTTCCATTATAACATAATATAACTCAATGTTAAAGGGGTTCTGCAGTTGTTTTAAACTGACGATCTATCCTCTGGATAGATCATCAGCATCTGATCGGCGGGGGTCCGACAACTGGGACCCCCGCCGATCACCTGCTTGTGAAGGCAGCAGTTCTCCAGGAGGCCTTCTCACTGTTTACCGCAGGCCCAGTCTGTATTCTATCTTTACTACCCAGTATACAGACCTGCTTCTCTAGGAGTACCAGTTACATGCTCCAGTAATAGTGATAACCATTATCACTACAGAGAAATATGTAATATATTAGCCCTCACACGGTTATGTTGTCAGAAAACTAAAAATTCAATCCAAATTAGGCTTTTTGTACAGTGAGGGTAACACCATTGCTCTTGTAGCACCCAGTCTCCAGACTAAGGTCTTGTCAATGGACCTTGAAGTCCAAATTGCGTTAGAGCAGAGTTTTTGGTGGAGGTTTTTTGTAACCCAGTGAATGTCCTGTTTCTGTGATGGCGGGGTATTGATAAGACTTTATGTGCTTTCCATTGACAATTCCTAGTTTTTGTCAACACTTTTATTTCAATTGTAGGGGTGCTCCTGACCATTATAAATTGATTAAAAAAATGATTTAGGTCTCTGTACACATTCCTCATCTAAGGACTACATTAAAGGATATTTTCATATACTTTAGGGGACCACATTAAGACCATCTACAGGGCTCTCTTCAATCCACTTTATATTAATTTACTTAGATTTGATAAGAATGTGAAACCATTTGCATGAGTAAATCTAGAATCAGCAGAATTATTCATCAATCATTTTTGGAGGTGTTCTCTTATATAATCCTACATTGGTTGCCTTTTTGGATTATAAATACTGTACATAAAAATATTCTGGAAAACTCTTCCATAAAGCAACGCTCTAATGATGTGGTTTTCCTTGATCTTCTTCCAGGTCTGTTCTTACAGCTCCCAGGGATGAAACTGAAGAAGCAGGTGACTGTGTGTGGAGCGGCCATCTTTTGCGTGGCCGTCTTCTCTTTGTATCTTATGCTGGACAAAGTGCAACACGATCCTCCCAGGAGACAAAACGGAGGCAACTTTCCTAGGGTAGGAGAAGATGCCAATCGATGTTTAACCATTGAACATCAACACATAAGGACATTGAGGACTGTGAGCAAAGAATTGAAGGTCACTTGCATATTGAACCATTCCAGGGATCTGATTTCAGGCTTTTTATACCTCACGTGTACATACGCTGTGGTATACACCTAGAAAATATTTCCACTGTAGCACTGAGCTTCATTCTGTGTTTTTTTTTAATTATGTTCTGCCCTAAGTAACTCTGAGATCTTCCAGACAGGCTTTACAATGATACATTTATGACCTTCAGTTTTTTACTTGCTGTCTAATCTCCATATTTCACTTTTATGGAGCAGTGGCACATTTTCTGCTGTGATGTATTCACTGTGCTTACATAATGCCTTTTTTCCCATACACCTCTGCACGACCTCTTTTTCTTCGCTCCTTGTTAGAGGAAGAACATATACCATGAGGCCTGATTTCACAGTTCTTACAAGATGAATCAGTGTCAATGATCTATCGACTGTATCTCTTTCTATATCTATCTTTTTATCTATTGAAATAGATGTGAGTTTTGTACAGATGTTAGATGCGGAATTTGTCAAATAATTGTTTAGGTATATCAAGTCATAGCTGAATGACAAACTGAACTCTGCTACATAAGAAAAAAACAGCAATGCTGTGGAATATCAGTAATATATAAAAGATCAAGAGGCAGCTTGATTATTCCAATATCCGTTTTGACTTTTTGGCTGGTTTTCCAGTGTAATACGGGCTTTTTGTACCCTTAGTATGCCCACAAATCCCAGTGCAAAAGGTGAAATCTGCAGCAAACCCAAAGTGTTAATGCTATGAATTCTGCCGCAAAGTCTGCACCATATAGGGCAGATCTCCCTATTGTGGAATACTGGCTGATAGGTTTTGGATTTTATGCTCTAGAAAATATGCAGCAGACCCCCCCCATGTAGATGTACCCTCATGCACATGAACGTATTTTCTTTCCGTGTCCGTTTTTTTGCAGACCGTATGCGGAACCATTCATTTCAATGGGTCCACAAAAAAATGGAAGCTGCTCCGTGTGCATTCTGTTTCCGTATGTTCGTTTCTGCAAAAATATAGAACATGTCCTATTATTGTCTGAATTACGGACAAGGATAGGACTGTTCTATCAGGAGGCGGCTGTTGCATTTCGCAAAATACGGAATGCACACTGACTTCATCTGTATTTTTTGCGGATGAGTTTTTTTGTGGACCGCAAAATACATATGGTCGTGTGCATGAGCCCTTAAACTAATTTTACTATTCCTACTCCATTTTTTCTGCCCTACCAAGAGGCATGTGTTCACATAAGTCTGCTGGATAAAGGGCTCTACCAAAAACAGCTTGAAACATTGCATTATTTGCTATATGGTACAACCATAAATCTAACAGCATGCTCCCTTGTATTCAGATTAATTCTGTCCTATAAACTTGTGCCATACTGAAACTGACAATCATGCTGAAAATATGATTGTCTTGTTCACATGTTGAGATGTATTTATTAAAATGTTGGCTCAAATTCAGGCTATCACTGATATAGCTGCCTTAGGGTTGCAGAGGTCTGGCATGTCTTTTGGCATCCTCTGCCATATTTGATTCCCAGACAGTCTACTTGGTACATTCAGACTGCTGGATACAGATGTAGGATAGTACATATAGTACTTAGTGATGTCACATAAATGCATTATCTAATGGAGTCTAAAAGCCTCCTTACACAGGCTGATTATGAGGGCATATATTGGGAAGGCTGATTTCCAAAAATTGGCCCATGTAAAGGTGTTGTTTCTCTATGGGGAGTCTGGGGACAAGCGATTATTGTTGGGTGTAAATTCAACTCTCACGGCCTCTGACAAGCAGACAGTTATAGGATACAACGGTTTATTTCTGATAATTGTCTGCTGAGTTAATCCAGTAAAGGGGCCTTTATACAGGGCAGAGTTCAGGAAGGAGCATTCATAGCTCCTTCCTGATAATTGACCAAATTTTCAGCCCTTGTAAGGCCTTTTACAAAAACAGATACAGCAGGCAATTATCAGGAATTAACTGTTCCCTATAATTGCCTGCTCGTCAGAGAAGCTGAGAGCTGCATTTACACGTAGCCATAATCTCTGAATGGGGACTAATGATCACTACTGCAATCACTTATCCTACAGAGAATCAGTGTTTCTTTACAGGAGCAGATACAGCAGGCAATTATCAGAAACTAACTATTTGTCCCTTATAATGGACTGCTCGTTAGAGGAGCTGAGAGCTACATTTACATAGAGCAATAATCTCTGTATGGGGCCTAATGATCACTAGTGCAATCACTCATCCTCATAGGGAATCAGTGTTTCTGGGATGTAGATCCCTGTTTAAACAGGATGATTTGCTGTCCACAATTTTTATGATTGCATTTTCCTAATTTTGGACTAAAAATCTTTTTTTTTTTTCAATTGTTACTTATTAAAGGGGTATTCTCATCTTGGACAATGGGGACATATCGCTAGGATATGCCCCCATTGTCCTATAGGTGCGGGTCCTGCCGCTGGGACCCACACCTATATCGAGAACGGGGCCCCCAAAGTGAAGAAGTGCACACCGCGCAAGCGCGGCCCGCTCTCCATTCACTTCTATGGGGCCGCCGCAAATAGCCGAGCCAGCGCTAGAAGTGTATGGAGAGCGGGCCGCGCTTGCGCGGTGCGCACTTCTTCACTTTAGGGGCCCCGTTCTCGATATAGGTGCGGGTCCCAGCGGCGGGACCTGCACCTATAGGACAATGGGGGCATATCCTAGCGATATGCCCCCATTGTCCAAGATGAGAATACCCCTTTAAATTTATTTTTAGGCTACTTTCACACTAGTGTTTCTATTTTCCGGTATTGATATCGGTCATAGGGTCTCAATACCGGAGAAAAACGCTTCCGTTTTGTCCCGTTTATTGTCAAACGTAACTGAACAGAATACTCCAAAATGCATTCTGTTCCGTTTGGTTGCGTTCGCATACCAGAGAACAAACCGCAGCATGCTACGGTTTTCATTCCGTCATGGGATGCAGAGCAGAACAACACTCTCTGACACAATAGAAAACGGATCCCACCCCCCCACCCCCACCCCCTTTGACTTTCAATGGAGTTCATGATGGATCCGTCTTGGCTATGTTAAAGATAATACATTCGGATCTGTTTATAATGGATGCAGATGGTTGCATTATCAGAAACTAAGCGTTTTTGCTGAACCCTGCCAGATCCATCAAAAAGGCAAGTGTGAAAGTAGCCTTAGCAGTTTGAGATAAATGTAGTTGAAAATCAGTCAATTTTTAGACTGTCCCTCCTGAGTTCCACTAGCTGACGGCCCATGTGAAGCATAAACACTCATTATAGCTAAACTCTTATGAGACTGACAAGAATATGGCTTATATGAGTGTTTATAAGGTCAGGAGATCAGAGATAAAGCATCACATGAGCCATCAGCTGACAGAACTCCGGAGGGACAGTGTGCTAATTGACTGATTTTTAACTGCATGTATCTCAAAAACTTTGCCACCATTCATACCTTGATGACCTATTCTTGTTCTAAATATATGAGATGAATATGGCTGGAGCCCTATGGTGACATTGCATTGCTACATCTCGTGTAGTGTTTGTCTATGGAGTTGTGATGTGACCTGCTGTGACTGCAACACAACTCTCACAAACAAATCCAACACTATTGAATTTTTGTTGGTTGTGTTAAATTTTTGGTTTGCGAGTCGCACATGCTGTCATAAACCTTCTGCCATTTGGATGATTTTGCAGCTTTTAAAAATAGCCTCACATCAGCAAGATGCAGACAAGGAACAGAAATGTTTTTGAGCAACTTTTTCTGAGACTTGTTGTCATAAGACATGTCGCTAGGCAGCCCTAGCCTAGCCGTTACTTGACACACATCTCCTGAGTGAAATCAGCCACTTTTATGTACTGTGGTGCCTACAGATATGTAGATATACGTTAAGCAAATTCACCATGAATCAAATGTTCAAAAACAATATTTTTTTTTCCCTGCAGAGTCAGATTTCTGTCCTCCAGAATCGGATAGAGCAACTTGAGCAACTTTTGGAGGAGAACCATGAAATCATAAGCCACATTAAAGATTCTGTTCTGGAGTTGACAGCAAATGCTGATGGACAACCCATCCTGCTTCCCTATCACACTCCTAATGGAACCTGGGTGATTCCACCAGACCCACGGCCCAGCTTCTACTCTATTTCCCCCCAAGACTGCCAATTTGCTGTGGTTAATAAAGGGCAGAAGTCCGATTTACAGGTAATAGAAGAACTACATGTTGAAATCCGCTTGATTCAGATGTAAATGTGGAATGAAACTCCTATTATACTTTCTTAAAGATTTGTTTGGTGACTTTCATGTTAGTGCTGCCCCTTATTGATATTGTGCCTCAATGAACATATGAAATGGTGGAAAAAACAGCAGGTTTATTAAAAATTAAAGGGGTATTCCCATCTCACAAATGTAGTTTGTATAGTTAGATATAGCCATACCAGTATTATTACTAATAGAATGTATTTATATAAAATGTACCATTTAGTAGATTTGACTATTTGTTTAGGCATTGTCCCATACTCATCAGTCAGGCCGTTGCCCCTAGTTACGGCCACCATAGCTGTGTAGTAGTAGTGGCCGGCTTGCTCCTTTTCAAACCAGCTCTGAGGTAACTGCTGTATTGTGAACACACATTGCATGAGCATGCGGAGACACATCTTAGGGTTCTTTCACATCTGCGTTTTGGACGGTACCAGTCCTATACCCAATGGTCAGGATCCGTCCAAAACGCAGACTTTATAAACGGATCCTGCTCCATAGAGATGAATTGATCTTGGAACAGGATCAGTTTCTCTGCGCTTTGGAAGCGTATGACAAAAATGCTACAACCCTAAGATGTGTCTCCGCATGCTCATGTAATGTGCATACACAATCCAGCAGTTACCTCAGTGTGGGATTGAACAAGAGCAAGCCAGCCACCACTACTACATTGCCACGGTGGCCGTAACTAGGGGCAATGGTCTGACTGATGTGTATGGGACAATGGATATACAAATAGGCAAATCTTCTAAACGCTACATTTTATATAAATACATTCTATTACTAATAATATTGGTATGGCTATATCTAACTATACAAACTACATTTGTGAGATGGGAATACCCCTTTAAGTTGCCAGTGGGAACACCATGATCCGAAGTCACAAACTGACAAAAAATAACAAAAAATCTGCAATACTTAAAGGAGTATTCCCATCTCACAAATGTAGTTTGTATAGTAGGTATATTATTGTTACTAATAGAATGTATTTATATAAAATTTACCGTTTAGAAAATTTGTCTATTTGTATCTCCATTGTCCCACACACATCAGTCAGGCTGTTGCCCCTAGTTACAGCCACCGCGGCCATGTAGTAGTGGTGGCTGGCTTGCTCCTGTTCAAACCTGCTCTGAGGTAACTGCTGTATTGTGTACGCACATCTTAGACACATCTTAGAGCTGTAGCATTTTTGTCTGCGCTTCCAAAACGGATAACCCGATTGTACTATTTGTAGAACTATAGAAATGTGTTTCTATTGTATTTCTATACAATTTGTACTCTTTCCCCTGTTTCTTTTCTTTTCTATTAAGAAAATTTTGCACTGTATTTAAATTAAAAAAAAAGGAAAAACCCAATAAAAACTATTGAACAAGAGAAACGGATCCTGTTCCAAGATCAATTTATCTCTATGGAGCAGGATCCGCTTATAAAGTCTGTGTTTTGGACGGATCCTGACCATTGCGTCTTGGACTGGTAGCGTCCAAAACGCAGTTGTGAAAGTACCCTAAGATGTGTCTCCGCATGCTCATGCAATGTACGTTCACAATACAGCAGTTACCTCAGAGCGGGTTTGAACAATAGCAAGCCGACCACCACTACTACATGGCCACGGTGGCCGTAACTAGGGGCAACGGCCTGACTGATGTGTGTGGGACAATGGATATACAAATAGGTAAATCTTCTAAATGGTACATTTTATATAAATACATTCTATTAGTAATAATACTGGTATGGCTATATCTAACTATACAAACTACATTTGTGAGATGGGAATACCCCTTTAAATTAGTCCAAAAACTATTGGGAATTATTCACTCATGATCAGTACAGGAGCAAAATGCATAACTAACACGGCCGGTATCCGTGTTTTGTGGATCTGTAATTTGTGGACCCGGAAAAGACATATGGTCGTCTGAATGAGCCCTAAATGTGTAATAGGACTCTTCTACCACTAGTGGCTTGCTTGCCACTACACAACACTAGTAGGTTATGTAACTCCACAATGTGTATTTGGTCCTTGCTGTTAACCCTTTGGACTAGTGACTTTCTTCTTCTTTTCTTTTTATATGTGTATGATTTTTTGTTTTGTAAATTTCTTCTAAAGAAGTTTTCCAGGACTTAGTTTCAAGTTTATTTGTCATACACAACACAATACATACTTGTAGTATAACATACAATGAAATGCTTCCATCACTTAGCTTAAAGGGGTTGTCCGGGTTCAGAGCTGAACCCGGACATACCTTTCAATTCACCCAGGCAGCCCGCCTGAACAGGGCATCGGAGCATCCTATGCTCCGATGCCCTCCTTTGCCCTGCGCTAATTAGCGCAGGGCAAAGGAATTTAGCCCGGTTCCGGTGACGTACTGGGCTCTGCCAGGCGGAGGCTTCCGCCCGGCAGTGAGCCCGGTGACGTCATCGGCGCTGATGGGCGGGCTTTAGCGCTGCCCTAGCCATTCAAACGGCTAGGGCAGCGCTAAAGCCGGTCCATTACGGCCGGTGACCCACTGCCGTAAACAAAAGAGCCCTTGCCCTGCGCGATCCAGCGCAGGGCAAGGGAGGGCATTGGAGCATGAGATGCTCCGATGCCCTGTTCAGGAGGGCTGCGGGAGTCAAAACCGGGGTATGTCCGGGTTCAGCTCTGAACCCGGACAACCCCTTTAAGGGCTCATGCACACGAACATATTTTCTTTCCGTGTCCTTTTCATTTTCATTTTTTTTTTTTTTTTTTGCGGACCGTATGGGGAACCATTCATTTCAATAGGTCCGCCAAAAAAAGGGAAGCAGCTCCGTGTGCATTCTGTTTCCGTATGTCCGCATGAATATAGAACATGTCCTATTATTGTCTGCATTACGGAAAAGGATAGGACTGTTCTATTAGGGGCCAGCTGTTCGTTCCCCAAAATATGGAATGTACACGGACGTCATCCGTATTTTTTGCGGACCACAAAATACATACAGTCGTGTGCATGAGCCCTTAGGATAGGGCATCAGTATCAAATTGGTGGGGGTTCAACTCCTGGCACCCTTGTCAATCAGCAGTGTGAAACTCTTCAATGAATGATTTTTGGCATGGGAAATATATAATAAAGCCATGTGAATATGGTGTGTGAGGTGAGGCTATAAAACTTCTGTGGTGTAAATGTGAAGTTGTGAACCAATAAGTTAACACAAATGAGCATAAAACTTCTTTTACCAGCTTGAGCATTATTTTACAAGAGCAAAGAAAAATGACTTGTTTGTCGGTTCACCAATCTGCTTATTTACAGAGGCGGAGAAAGCTTTTAAAGCCACCATAGATGTGACACCTGACAGGTGGCGTGCTGTGAACATTTTTGTTTCGCATTTTCTGTGAGGTTCTTGTTAATGTGTCAGTTGTTTTGTCTGATGTACTATTCACATAGTGGCGTACAATGCTTGTGTTGCAGATGCTGGATATCTACACACAGTTGCCTTTTGATAACGTTGATGGAGGAGTGTGGAAACAAGGCTTTGACATCACGTATGACCCTGCAGAATGGGAAACTGAACCTCTACAGGTCTTTGTTGTGCCTCATTCACACAATGATCCCGGTAAGAGAAGAAATAGGCTTCCTGCCTGTGTAAATTGTCATACTGCCTCATTCTGAAGGCGGGTCTCACTCCTGGCGGCCATTGTTGGGGTGGGATTCGGTATGTGGGTGGGGGATTTATGGAACTTTTAGTTAGGGTTTTTTTGAGGCCAAATGTTATAATGTGTGACACTGTTTGACATTTGAAACAAAGTTACTCGGCAGGAGAACTACAGATTAACCCTTAAAGGGGCTGTCCAGGATTCTCTCAGTTTCAAGCTAACCCTTCTAGAATGGTTGACCTAATACAAGAAGCATACTCTCCAGTCCTGCGGCCTGGCTGTGATAGGAGATCTACCAATCCCAGGCTTGTTAGCTTCTGACCAGCCTACAGATAGGGTCACATGCATGGCTGTGGCCAATCATCGGCCTCAGCAGTGATATGTCCCCAAGTGGCATGTCACTGTTGGGTTGCATGCCGCTTGGGGACACGTCAGAGCAGAGGCCAGTAATTGGCTGCAGTGGCATACATGATCCCGCCCCTAGCCTAGCTGGGAGTCAACTAGCCTGGGACCAGAAGTTTGCTGACTGCAGCCAGGGTGTAGGACTGGAGCGGCAGGGGCCAGGTGAGTGTGATTCTTGTAGTACAGCAACCATGCTTGGGGGGGATAACTCAAAACAGGGGGGGTCCTGGAGCAAGAATTTCTTTATAATCCTTTCAGTGCAACATTGAGAAGGCTGACGGAATGGCTGCAGCAGTTTATGTGACATATTCAAATTGGCTGCAGTATCTATAGAGAATCATGTTGAAATAACCATTACTGAGCCCAGGCGCACTGGAATGCCCTCCAAATGTTTTAAGAAGACAATATAAAAATATGTATACAGTACACACCTTATCATCTCTGTCTTTCCACCATTCTATACACTGCAACACTCACCTATCTGGGCAGGACCTATAGTAAACATCCTAAGCTTACTGATTCATGGACGAAATGCCCAGACTGCAGAACTGTTAGCATTTCTGCTGAAGTATAGGACGAGTAGTTAAAGGGACATTTCTATCAGAAAGGTGTAAACAGGTCAGAAAGGGGTATTTTAACTCTACATTCACTGAAAACAGTGGCAAGATCTCCGCCTGTCACCATTATAGTTAATGGGGACAGTCGAAGACTTACAAGCAAAGATATCTGACAGGCTGCTACCTACTAGTCTGAAACTAATAGCAAGGACCAGAAGTAAAATACAACTTATATCCAGAAAACCATCCATTGTTTTTTTCTAACAGAAATACATAGAATATTCACATATAGGCTTTTAATATTTAATAAACAAATGAAAAATCAATGGTACCCTCTCTTCCCCTTTCGTAATATATAATGCTACTCATCAGGAATGCCCCTTCTCCCCTTCACTATTTATAATTGCCATGGAAACCCTTTTACAATCTATTAGACCAGATCCCCTGAGGCAAGGCATTAAGATGGGCACCTATATGTCACTGAGACTTTCGCAGATGATCTGATTATGACCTCTAATCCTAATAATAGCTTTTCCCCCAGATTATTGTCCATTTTCCAAGATTTTGGCTTTCTCTCTAACTTCAAAATCAATTATAGTAAATGTGAAGCCCTTAATATCTCCCGCATTCCCTCTTCTGTTAGATCACTACAACCGCTGACACCTTTCACCTGGGCCCCCAAAAGCCTTCATTATTTAGGAATGCAGATTTCAGCTGACACCGGAGAGTTATTATTCGCTTAACTATGCCCCTCTCCTTCAGGACATTAAAACCTAATTGAGGAATACTAAAATCTCTTTTATTTCATGGAGTGGTAAGAAGAACTTGCTAAAAACTATACTGTACCAAAAATCCTTTACTTAGGCTACTTTCACACTAGCGTTAATATTTTCAGGTATTGAGATCCGTCATCCGTATTCCTCCATATGATTAATGCAGATATAGTGAACACTTCGTGGAGGTTCGGCCCAGGAGAGGGAACGTTGTCTCACATTTGGTGGTCATGTCCACATGTAGCACCCTTCTGGAAGGAAGTTGAGGATGCAATAAACCAGATATGCTCCTCTTCCATAACATTTGAAGACCCTGTGGATGACCCTTTCAGGGTTTAATTGCATTGCCTTCCTCCTGTCTTTTATCCCTATCTTTTATGTCCCCCTTTGTCATTCTCCCCACTCCCTTTTTTATTTTTCTCTCCTTTTCTTCCCCTTCTCTTTCTTTACAGAATACTCAACTTACTGTCTCATATGGATAGTTTTGTACTATGTAATATGACTGTCATTGGTCAATCAAATTCATGTCTCATTTTTATTAGATCCATATTTGTATTGTTCTCTGCCTTTTTTACGTTCATAAAAAGAGAATTTAAACAAAATGTAAACCAGTGGGTACGTCAGCAATAAAAATAACCTAGACTTTCAAAGAATGAGATCTCTTTATCACTTGAGATAAAGGAACTTGAAATTCCTGTGAAACTGACCTGTGTCCTGTGAAAATGATTATAGGACAGCGTTGACCTGTGGTATAAAAAGGCTCAGCGCTTTATTTTCTGCTTGATATTCTTATATTTTGACAATTCTTTTGCTGTCAGATAAAATGTTAACTCAAGCAGGATCACCAGAGCATGAAAAATAAATGTATATCTGAATAAAAGCCATTCAAAATAGTATTTGACAGAAAAAGGAGCAAAATAAGCTAGGCTTCACACAGAATTTTACATCCAGGGCTTTAATTCCTCCAGTGACTTTTTCCCACCAGATTCTCCGTGCAGAAGTAGACAATCCCATGGAATATACTACTTTATGTCTTGGCTTACAAAGCAGCACTTTTGAAGACTTTCTTGTCAGTCATACAAACATCTCTTTTCGTTAGGGTATCTCTCAGATGCACTAAAAACGGTAAACTAGAGGGTGCAAACACTCCCAAAATAGTGGGCTGTTAACTAGTATATAGACTCTATATTTTCAGCTATTTGCCTAAGGGTGCATTCACATCACCATTAGCTTTCTGTTCTTCTGATCCGCCAGAAAAAGAGAAAGAGAAAAAAAAACGGATCCTGTTGCATCAGTTGTCATCCGTTTGAGCCAATTCCATCTGAGCTGCGTTTTTTAGACAGGGGAAAAAAAGTCCTGCAAGCAGAACTTTTGTTTCCGTCTAAAAAAATGGATCTCAGATGGAAATGGCTCAAATGGATGACAACTGATACAACAGGATCCATTTTGTTTACTGTCTCCTGTAAATAAACAGATCCTACGGCAATCTTATGCATAACTGATGCAACAGGATCCGTTTTTCCTACTCTCTCTCCTCTTCTGACGGAACAGAAGAATGGAAAGCTAAACGGTGATGTGAATGCACCCTTAGGGTTCGGCTTCTTTCACACGAACGTTGTGTTTTGCGGTCCGCAAATTGCGGATCCGCAAAAAAAACGGATGGCATCCGTGTGCATTCCGTATTTTGTGGAACGGAACAGCTGGCCCCTAATAGAACAGTACTATTCTTGTCCGTAATACGGACAAGAATAGGACATGTTCTATTTTTTTTGCAGGGCTACGGAACGGGCATACAGATGCGGACAGCACACAGTATGCTCTCAGTATTTTTTGCGGACCCATAGAAATGAATGGGTCTGAGCCTGCAAAAAATACTGTCGTGTGAAAGAGACCTTCCTTCACCTGAGCTACTCACTTGGAAGAAGTGTACTATTGATTCTTTCAAATGATAAGGGTATGAAGGGTGTGTCCAAGCCATGTCCACCCACGGCAGCCACCGACCACACAGTAAATTCATGCAACTTTTAGCTGCCATGGTGCACCTGGCTTGCCTGTATGGCCATACCCTACGGCTGAGGATAGACTTTTTGTAGAACTTTTAATTGATCAAGCAGGATCGGACAAGGAATAGACCCTACATGGAAAATTCCCTGTGGGCTGATGCATATTGGCCCACCAGTGGCCTCCTCAGTAGCTTCTTGTTAGTAAGGCTACATGCACACTCACGTATGTGTTTTGCGGTCTGTTTTTTTTTTGCGGATCGACTGTAACAAAGCCTATCCTTGTCCGCAAAACAGACAAGAATAGGACATGTTCTATTTTTTTTTTTTGCGGGGCTACGGACATACTGATGCGGATAGCACACAGTGTGCTGTCCGCATTTTTTGCTGACCCATTAAAATGAATGGGTCTGCATCCTATCCGCAAAAAAACGGAACAGACGCGGAAACAAAATACGTTCGTGTGCATGAGGCCTAATACTGTAATGGGCCTTTAAGGGTACATTAGGATATAAAGCTACTAGCTGGTAGCATTAGTACATAAGGCGCCCACCACAGTTTCTTCCTGTTAGTACTCCTGTAACAGACCTTTCAGGGTACATAGGGATCTGACACTACCATATCATAGTGTCCTGACACTGGCAAGCAGCAGGGCGTTCAGCATGTGGCAGTCGCAGTGTGGAGGCCGATTTTATTAAGGCCGATCAGTGACAACCCTTGCTGTGTTTGCTCTACCTCACTCCTCTTACGTGCCACGTCTTGTGTGACCTGAGGGCAGCCTCACCTGACGAAGCTGCCTGGTGCGATGTATATGTTGTATAATACATACATATACAAGTTTGGTGGAAATTCTGCGGATTGTGCTGCGTATTTTGGTGTGGAAATGCTGCAAATTTGCCACAGATTTCGCCCTTTGAATTGCAAAAGGTCAAATACATGCTGGAAATCTGCAACATGACAGTGTCATTTAAAATCTGCACTTTATGTCTGCACTAATTATCTTCAGATTTGATTGAGCAACCTTCCTGCAGTGTAGGGATAAGATTTTTAAAAATCTCATCTACTTTGCTGCTACTGTATACACTGCGGACTTATAATGTACTATAATTTCCAGCATGGCCCCATGGATGCGGACGGCACACAGATGATATCTGTGTGCTATTTACATTTTTTTTGTAGACCCATAGAAATGAATGGACGCAGACTGAAAATATAAGTTTGTGTAAACGAGGCCTTATGGGACAGTTATGGAAATTGCTGCAACAAAATCTGCCGTGTGTGAATATACCCTTAGATGGTCAGCCAAGAAGGTGGCACAACTTTATGTACAAGGCATATCTGTCCACTGTCACTAGGCACACCAATCAGATTCCACCTTTCATTTTTCAGAGCTCTTTTGGAAAATAAAAAGTGGAATCTGACTGGTTGCTATGGACAACTAAGCCAGTTCTCCTTTACACCAGTTTTTATAAATCTCCCCCGATATCTTTGTCGCTTGGACAATTGTTTGTTGTCTGCTCTAGAGTTGGATCATGTCTATGCACTTGGCAATAAAACTGCCAATGTTGTTTATTAGCTCTGTCTTCGTCTTATGACTTCATCTCCTATCAGTTTAGCTGTTAGACATTAAAGGGGTATTCCCATCTCACAAATGTAGTTTGTATAGTTAGATATAGCCATACCAATATTATTACTAATAGAATGTATTTATATAAAATGTACCATTTAGAAGATTTGCCTGTTTGTATATCCATTGTCCCACACACATCAGTCAGTTATGGCCACTGTGGCCATGTAGTAGTGGTGGCCGGCTTGCTCTTGTTCAGACCCGCTCTGAGGTAACTGCTGTATTGTGAACGCACATTACATGAGCATGGGGAGACACATCTTAGGGTTGTAGCATTTTTGTCTGCGCTTCCAAAACGCAGAGAAACGGATCCTGTTCCAAGATCAATTCAACTCTATGGAGCAGGATCCGTTTATAAAGTCTGCGTTTTGGACAGATCCTGACCATTGCGTTTAAGACTGGTAGCGTCCAAAATGCTGATGTGAAAGTACCCTAAGATGTGTCTGCACATGCTTATGCAATGTGCGTACACAATACAGCAGTTACCTCAGAGCGGGTTTGAACAAGAGCAAGCCGGCCACCACTACTACATGGCTGCAGTGGCCGTAACTAGGGGCAACGGCCTGACTGATGTGTGTGGCACAATAGATATACAAATAGTCAAATCTACTAAATTGTACATTTTATATAAATACATTCTATTAGTAATAATACTAGTATGGCTATATCTAGCTATACAAACTACATTTGTGAGATGGGAATACCCCTTTAAGGAGGTTAAAAATGAAATAAGCACTGTCCCCATAAACAAAAAACAAATCAGGGCACGGATTGGCCTCTTGGGCACCCTTGGAACAAATCCAATAAACAAACAAATGGACGGTCTTACTGACTCTGTATACCCAGGCAGCACTGGGTCCTTTTTCTAGATATTCGTGCCATAACATCTTCATCAACCAATCAAAGGGCATCTCTTCACCTCCATGAGGCAATGGTGAACTTTCCAGAGCTGGTATTTGCCCTGCAAAACACCTAAGTGTTCATTGCACGACAGAATATAGATACAAAGGGGGAGATTTATCAAACTGGTTTAAAGTAGAACTGGCTTAGTTGCCCATAGCAACCAATTAGAGTCTAACTTTCATTTTTACAGCTCCTTTGGAAAGGTGGAATCTGATTGGTTGCTATGGGCAACTGAGCCACTTCTACTTTACACCAGTTTGATAAATCTATCCCAAAATGTCAATCTGTAAAGCAAACACAAATTAAAATAAATATATAACCAGGTAATAAAGTAATCCCACAGGTGCCTTTTCTGCTTAGGGGTTGGGGCCTAAAACTTGTTAAGAGATCCGCTAATCTTGACACTTTTAATTGTGATGATCATTTACTGTGCGATTATTTATGTGATTAGTATTCACAGTACATTTTATGTTCTTTTATTGTGAAGAATGTCTAGTTCACAGCGGTTCTTTCCATTGGGATCAATTTTTATCCTAGAAATGCTTGATACATTGGATAAGTGTTTTTATCATCCAGACTTTGCTGTATTCTTCACTCAAGTTAGTTGGAATTACATAAGCATTTCAACAATCCATTTGAAACATATATATTGATATGAAAAGGTATTTGTCTCCACCAGATGTGGTTTCTGCTCTAGCAACAGAATGTCATAAAAGACATAGGGAACCTGAATAAAAACAGAAATATTTCTCAATTATTATTGCTTTTAAAGGGTTTTTCTAGTGAATATTTTATCTGCCCAAACATTGCATATTTTACCCCATGTTCCTGTTTTTCTTGTCATCACTTTCTTTCTCCTTTTCTTGGCATCAGTGCATCCTGCCCTTTCCCTCTTATATCACTCCCTACGTTCCTCCTCTGCCGTAAATATATACTTTTTAAGTGGAAATCAGAACTCCAAATTTCCCAGAACCAGCTTTCATTCTTACCGATTCCCATGGCTTCAACAGATGTATTACAAGAAAATTCTTATAAGCTATTGGCAAGATGGTATAAAATCCCTGTATTCCTCCATATGCTTAATGCAGATATAGTGAACACTTGGTGGAGGTGCGGCGCAGGAGAGGGAACATCATCTCACGTTTGGTCATGTCCACGTGTAGCATCCTTCAGGAAAGAAGATGAGGAAGCAATAAACCTGATATGCTCCTCTTTGATAACATTGGAAGACCCTATGGATGACCCTTACATGGTTTAATTGCATTGTCTTCCTCCTGTCCTTTATCCCTATCCTTTATGTCCCCCTTTGTCCTTCTCTAAACAAAGTGCATCGCCACCTTTCATTTTTTGACAGCTCCTTTGGAAAGGTGGAATCTGATTGGTTGCTATGGGCAACTAAGCCAGTTCTACTTTACACCAGTTTGATAAATCTATTCCAAAATGTCAATCTGTAAAGAAAACACAAAATAAAATAAATATATAACCAGGTAATAAAGTAATCCCACAGGTGCCTTTTCTGCTTAGGGGTTGGGGCCTAAAACTTGTTAAGAGATCCGCTAATCTTGACACTTTTAATTGTGATGATCATTTACTGTGCGATTATTTATGTGATTAGTATTCACAGTACATTTTATGTTCTTTTATTGTGAAGAATGTCTAGTTCACAGCGGTTCTTTCCATTGGGATCAATTTTTATCCTAGAAATGCTTGATACATTGGATAAGTGTTTTTATCATCCAGACTTTGCTGTATTCTTCACTCAAGTTAGTTGGAATTACATAAGCATTTCAACAATCCATTTGAAACATATATATTGATATGAAAAGGTATTTGTCTCCACCAGATGTGGTTTCTGCTCTAGCAACAGAATGTCATAAAAGACATAGGGAGCCTGAATAAAAACAGAAACATTTCTCAATTATTATTGCTTTTAACTGTTAGGATACCAGAGGTTTTTTCGTTTTTGCTTTTTCATTTTTCAACCCTTGAGCCATAACTTTTTTATATTTCCATTCACATAGCTGTATGAGGGCTTATTTTTTTGCAGGAAAAGTTGTATGTTCTAACATTGTATGCCATTAATTATGGCATACAATGTAGTGGGAAGTGGTAAAAAAAATTCCAAATGGGATGGAATTGGGGAAAAAAAACGCAATTCTCCACCGTTTTATGAGTTTTGTTCACTCGGCGTTCTGACTGCAGCAAAACTGACCCATGTCCTTCATTCTCTGGGTCAGTACGATTACAACAATACCCCATATGTATAGGTTTTTTATGTCTAAATAGTGTAACAATAAATTTAAACTCTGAAAAATCTGAACTCCATAACTTTTTGATAGTTATATCTACTGAGCTGGGTGGGGGCTCATTTTTTGCGGGACAATCTGTAGCAATGAAAAAATGGCAAATTGGACATTTTGACCCTTTTTCAGTTACGCCATTCACCGTATTGAAAAAATTTTTTTTATATTTTAATAGTACGGCCGTTTTCAGTCGCAGTGATACCCATGATGTTTATATTTTTTGTTCTTTAGATATTTATTTTTTTATTATATGGAAAAGGGGTGATTTAAACTTTTTATATTTTTAAATTTTTTAAATAAATTTTTTAAAGTTTTTTTGTAATGATTTTAAAGCTCATATATGAGCCTAGAAAATCTGTTTTGTTTTTTTTGTTTTGTTTTTTTCATTTTGAGCAATCATGTATTTTTAAAATGAGTTTATTACGGTCTATTGCTCATTTCTTGTGTTGGCCTGTTGATCTTGTGGCCAAAATAAGAATTGCAGCATGAATGCTCTGGATCTCATCAGCGAGACTCAGAGCATTTAAAGACATTACTGACATCCCAATTGGCCGCAATGTCAGTAGGATGCCCAAAAGTGCAAGCTTTCAGGTTTTTGACACTTTAGATTCCCTGATCTCACTTGATCACGGCATCTAAAGCCTTTAATGAACGTAATTAGCGGCAGGTCTCTGCTGTTTGAAACAGTAGAGACCTGCTGGCCATGACACCCGCCGCACGTGCGAGTGGGTGCCATGTTTGCCTATCGCTCCAGCGCTGTACATGTACGGCGCTGGTAGCCAAAGGGTTAAAGGGTTTTTTTTAATGAATTTTTTATTTGCCCAAACATTGCATATTTTACCCCATGTTCCTGTTTTTCTTGTCATCACTTTCCTTTTCCTTTTCTCGGCATCAGTGCATCCTGGTCGGATGTTTGCATGCAATAATTCCTGTTTTTGTCAGCTTTCTGTTCGGTTTGCCAAGCAAATCCAGCCTGCTTTCCGCTGTAATCTGTCATAGGGCCTGTTCCCCCTGCTTCACTGTTCTCTCTGCAGTAGTCATAGTCCCTACACCTCCCCCTCTCCATGTTAGCTAGGTGGAAAAAGCCCTCTAAAATATATTCGAGAGCAGAGCATGCTGGGTTTGGTTAGAAAACCAAGAACAGGAAGCTGATGGAAACAGGAAGTTCTGCATGTAAACCTGCCAGGATGCAACGATGCTGAAAAGGAAAGCACTAAGTACTGACATGAAAAACGGGGGACAAAAATATGCAGTGTCTGGGGTACTCTGGGCACAAATTCACTACGAAATCCTTTGTTATCCAATGCTAATATGACCCCCGTGAAAAGTAACTATCCACTGAAAGTGAACCTTGAAAGTGCAGTGCAGTCTGTTATAGAGCAGGAAGAGATGAGCAGATACAGGGAGAGATTTATTAGGTTCCTACAGTAGTTTTCTGGCAGAAAAAATGGAAAATCCTGTATTTGTTAATGTTTAAAATGCAGTTGCAACATAATATAGTTGGAAGTGGAGAAGATAGAAATCTACAGCAGGTCTATGAGCCTGGAGATGTCTCACCAAATATAAGCATTCTATGTATGAAAAGCTTGACCCTTTCTTGTCGATAAGGATTTTGACCAAATGTAGACCTGTTTCTCATTGTAACAATAAATGAATGTCATACACAATGGGCTCCTCAATCGTTGTGATCAATAGCGTACTTGCACATGAGTGCGGGTTTCAAAACAAAAGCTCTGTGCGAATTTTCCTGCAGATTTCACTGTGTTTCCCTCCAAATGTGTACCAAAATCTACATGTTTTATGCGGATTTTGATACAGTTTTACCCCAAACTTTGCATTCCAAAGGGTGAAATCCACGCATGAAATCCTCAGCATGTATAGGTAGCCTGAAAGGGGTTGTCTCATCACAGACAATGGAGGCATATTGCTATGATATGCACCCATTTTCTTATAGGCGAGGGTCCCACCGCTGGGATCTGTACCCATATCGAGAACGGAACCCCTAAATTGGTGGAGGGTGCACTGCGCATGCACAGCCGCCCTTCATTTATTTTCTATGGGACCGCCAAAAATAGCCAAGCGCTGGCTTGGCTATTTCCGTGGAGCCCATAGGTGGGAGCGGTGGAGCGGTGGGTGGAACCCGTGATGAGATGAGATAACCCCTTTAAGGTAACAGATATGTTCCGTACATCTGAATGAGCTTTGTAAAAATCCATGCACATAATACAGAAACAACCACTTTCACATGTAAAGAACAGATTTTCAGTTCAGAAATATCTACAACAAATCTGTAACATGCAAACCCTAAATATCTGGTTTTTTTCAGCCCTCCTCTGTATTCACAGGGACTCTTCTACTATGTTATTAAGGCTTTAGTTTGCGGTATTCAGTCCAGTCTGTACCTGGGCACGCACACTGCACTTACCAACCAGAATGCCATATTGCACAGTAATTACAATGTGTATGGCCAGCTTAATAGTTCTGCAACGTTTGTTATTTTGTATGTTTTTTATGTTTTAGGTTTTTTTTGCACTAACCCATCTTAGAAGGTCATTTTCTTCTATTTGGAAGCTTCATACCTTTCATTTAAGTGACACATATAGAGCAATGTATAAAGAAAAGATTTGAGATTTATACCGTTTTCTTAGTGGAGAGGCGATTGTGAGGAGCATTTGTTAGTACAAAGGGGGAAAAGGTTCCACAGAAAGAGACAATGTGTGGTTTATTGTAAACAGAATGCACTTATTTCTCTCTGTACAAGCTCACAAAGGAGGTTTTACCCATTAAGAATAAAACAAATGCTTAGACCCTTATTCTGCCCTTTTCTGTATGAATTCAGCTAGAACAAATTCATGAGTCTAGTTAATTCTATCCCGAACAAGAAAAGCAAATGGTGAATACAGCTTCCTAGCATTCTGTGAAGGAGTGTTAATGGAGTCCTGACACTGGTAATACGCTGATAAGGTTGTATGTACATAACTGATTCTGGAGGCTCTCAAAACTGGAGATATGTGCAGATATTTCCTGGATTCCCTGTCAATAATCCAGTTGAAGACCTGTCACACGTAGCAGCCTCCACATGCCCACCACTTGTCCATGCAGTTGTGGTCATTAAAGAAGTGCCTACTATTTGCTTTTTGTTATTGGCCACACGATTTGGTCAGACGAGCAATAAGATGGTCCTTTTTTCATTAGCAGTCCACATGGACCTTTGGCTCCTGGCTGCATGGCGACTCCAGTTTGCTGCTGCCACTACATGTGACAGCACTGCAAAGCTGGTCATCAACATTAGATTAATGTCAGCTGAACCTGCCAATGTTGGGGTAGAGAGATTTGGGTCTCTTGTATTTCTACATGCCCGATCCATTTGTAAGCCACCCTCAGAGGAGTAGGACAGTGGCTTACAGATGCGTATGTGTTTGTGTGGTGGTGGAGGGGTCAAGCAGAATATTTTGTCTGACAAGTATCTAAAATGTATAGCCAGCTTAAGGTCATAAGTTTTTAGAGGATCTTGACACTTTACCTGCCTGTTTTAGTTAATGAATTCCCTATAATAATTTCTGCTGGAATGTGTGATTAAAGTAACAACTTGGGTTAACATTGAGACCAAAACTAGTTGGCCAGCACACCTCAGTTCTAAAATGTTTTAAAAAACCAAAGCAGTATTTCAGTAGGAAGACAAATCACTGGGCTGACGCGTTTCTGACAGTTTTGTTCATACCACCACTGTGAATAAAGATGGTAGAGTTCAGAAATCCGTCAGCCAAGTTATATTTTTCTTGCTGTTCAACTGTTACTTTGATGCTTTTATTTCGGCTCAGTAAAGACATTTTGTAAGCTATATGGTGTTGATTCCCCTTTTCTTTTGAGTATTGTCAGTTTGTTCCTGCATTTCCAGAAATTGCAAAATGCAGAGTTTTTTTTTAAAAAAGCTCCATAATTGTTATTTAATGGGGAATACAAGGATATACTAAAACAAGCATGTCAGGAGATCTATCAGGTCTTAAGAACAGTAAGATACAATAGCTTTTCACCTGTTAACCTGATGCATGATATATCTGCTAAATGGGAGCATTAAAGGGGTTGGCCCACTGCAGACATTGATGGCATATTGCTAGGCTATGCCACCAAAGTGAAAGAGAAAAGACTGTGTATGAGTAGGTGCTTTCCTTTTACTGCTATAGGAGTTGCAAAAATTGCAGAACGAGCGAGCTCAGCTGCTTTTGGAAGTCCCATAGTGGTCAATGGAGAGTGCATCGCGCACGCACGGCCACCTCTCTATTCACCTCTGTGGGACTGTCAGAAATAGCTATGGGAGTTCCAATAGCGGCAAATGAAGGCTGGCCTTGCTTGCGCAATGTGTTCTCCTTCACATCAGGGGGCCCATTCTAGAGATAAGGGCAGGCCCCAGAGCTGGGACCTGCACCCATCTGACATTGATTCAGGAAACTAAGGCTACTTTCACACTAGCGTCTACATATTCCCCTATGACGGAGCTCAATACCGGAATAAAATGCTTCAGTTTTGTCCCCATTCATTGTCAATGGGGTCAAAACTGAACTGAAGACAACAGAATGCTCCTAAAAGCATTCAGTTCCGTCTCCAGATCAGAGAGCAAACCGCAACATGCTGCGGTTTGCTCTCTGTACCTGGGATCCGCACTGAGACGGATGACCCCCGAAGCAAGTCAATGGGGACGGATCCGTTCGGTGTGACACACTAGTAAACGGATCCGTCACCTTGAGTTCATGACTGATCCGTCACCTTGCACTTTTCCCTCTCAGCTCCCTCCTCCCTCCAGCAGGAGGCCCTGTGGGGAATCTCCTCCTCTGTAGTGTCTCTCTCATCTGGAGCTGCTGGGACAGGTAAGTAACCCCTCCCTCCTCCTCAACACAGTGTCTGACACGTGTGGGGCTGGAGCGCGGTCCTGGCCCCACATGTGGACCTGCGGCAGCAGGGATCCGGCGGGACCCTTCACCCGCCGGATCCGTGCTGCCGCTAGTGTGAAAGTGGTCTTAATCTAACAGTGACTTCAAGTAAAACTTCCTCCTTATTGTAGAAAAATGTAAAAAAAAAGTCTGAGCACTGATCCAATAGCAGCATAAATTGGCTTACGCATTCCAGATATCCAAATAAGCAACTATTGGACTTTTTACATTTATCTACAATAAAGAGGACGTTTTAATCAAACCCACTGGAGTGCTAGATTTGTTTTCCTGAATCAATGTCAGATAATTACTAGTCTCCAAAGACATACTGATAGGAAACTTAGATTGTGAGCCCCATTGGGGACAGCTTGACATTAATGTCTGTAAAGCAGTGGAATATAGTAGTGCTATATAAGTGCATAAAATAAATAAATGAATTGGTCCCACCTCTGCTGATCTTTGGTCACATCCGTGCACCTGTGCAACTTCACTTAAAGGGGTTGTCCGGGTTCAGAGCTGAACCCGGACATACCCTTAATTTCACTCAGGCAGCCTGCCTGATGTTAGCATCGGAGCATCCTATGCTCCAATGCCCTCCTTTGCCCTGTGCTAATTAGCGCAGGGCAAAGGCATTTTGCCCGGTTCCGGTGACGAACCGGGCTCTGCCAGGCGGAGGCTTCTGTCCAGCAGTGAGCCTAGTGACGTCACCGGCGCTGATGGGCGGGCCTTAGCGCTGCCCTAGCCAGTAAAACGGCCCATTATAGCCGGTGACGTCACCGAACACACTGCCAAACACACAAGGAAAGTGTGTATTTGTCAACAAAAGTGCCCTTGCCCTGCGCTATCCAGTGCAGGGCAAGTGAGCGCATCGGAGCATGAGATGCTCCAATGGTAACATCAGGCGGGCTGCCTGGGTGAAATTAAGGGTATGTCCGGGTTCAGCTCTGAACCTGGACAACCCCTTTAACATATATAGAGCAAATAATGTTTGGGTTTATTATCCCTTTAAAGGGGACTTTGATGAAGCCACAAAGTTTAAGCAGCATTTCTCAGATTACGTTCGCATTTAATCAGCTCTGATATTTTTTGCCGTCAACAAAGGTTTAGGTACCCTTTAAATATGTTCTATGGAAAGGAACTATTGTCTCAGAGATGATAATACTGTATAATGTTTGCAGCAGTCATTCCTGTCTTACATTTTGTATGGTAGGTTGGATAAAAACATTTGACAAGTATTACTATGACCAGACTCAACATATTCTGAACAACATGGTAGTGAAGCTACAAGAAGATCCTCGTCGGAGGTTCATCTGGTCAGAGATCTCCTTCTTTTCAAAGTGGTGGGACAACATCAATTCCCAGAAGAGGGCAGCAGTCCGCAGGTAAGACATGATGGCTGACATATATTTCTTGTTCTTTAATTATTGCTCACTTAAATGTGTTTTTTGGCTGTAGAGTTTTATGGCATGGCCTAAGAGTGGGGTTCTGCCAACTGGTCTTCTATCCTACTTAAAAGTGCAGTAACGTTAAAAATTTAAAAAAAAGGTGACATAGGAAATAATTTCTCACATCTACCCTGCAAGCATTCGGTTTGTGCGCTCCTCATCTCGCTCCACTGTTGTTGTCATGTAAACAGTAGGTTGAGGAAGAGGGGTACGTCTTACTAGGGTTACTAAAGGGGTAATCCCTGGACAAACATTTATCACATATCCACAAGATAGGTAATAAATGTATGATCTGTAGGGGTCCAACTTCTGGGACCACCCTAAGCGTATTGATGGAGCAGTGGTCATGCATGTATGCTGCAGCTTCATTCATTATAGTTTCTACGGGACTGATGGAGATAGCTGAGTAACAGTACTCATCTCCATCAGTCCCATAGATATTGAATGCAGTGGCAGGGGGCATACAATACCACCACTGCATTCAAATGCCTCCCAAATGGGAGCCTCAGGAGACTTGTTCTACTGATCAGTGGTGGCTCCAGCTGATCAACTTTGTTCCTCAGGAGAAGTTAAAATATGAACTTTTATTTTTCCAAATTCTACTCTAACAATTAGTCAGGGCAGGGTTTACTGTAAAGTGCTGAGTGACAGCTGTAGAGGTCTTCTGGTTGGATGCTACTGCTGTCACTCAGAGCAGAGGTGATGGCTAAGAAGCCGTTCAAAGCAGAGAGCACTTGAAAATCCACCTCCAGTGCACTTGCAGCAACAGAACCTAGCAGAATAAAACTTCATATTTTCACTACTCCTGATAAGAAATGTTCCACAAAAGACATGTTTATCCAGCAGTTTAGCATAGTCAGAGTGATGAAAGACTCCCCTTAATGCTCCAGACAAACAGTGAAAGCTAAGGATCTCTGTGTATGTTTCTCTCTTTCTGCCATCTGTTTAAGGAGCTTTATGGGAGGTTTTTTTTTATGTAATCAGTCTGTATGAATTGCACATATATTTCTAGTCACATTCTTCATTACTTTTGTCATCATTTTTATTGGCCTATTCATCTGTTTTCCTTAGGTTAGTTGCTAATGGACAACTGGAAATGACAACTGGTGGGTGGGTAATGCCGGATGAAGCCAATACTCACTATTTTGCTATGATTGACCAGATGATTGAAGGTCATCAGTGGCTTAAGAAGAATATAGGTAAGGGGAATTAGCTTTGTCTTCGTTATTGCAGCACTGTTCCCACGAACAGAGTGATGACGTGTGGTCCACATGATGATGTTTTGTCCATAGTTCTTTTCTTGCACCACTGCCCAACATGGTCCCTCCCCTCTAGCTGTCATTTTACAAAGTGTTGTCAGGCATCAGATGGCAGTGACAGCAAATCACTGCCTATTTATTGGTGTAACCTATTTACCAGCTGTTCCCCTTCTGAAACTAGCTCATCTATGCATTACAAAGATGACCGACCCATTGACTTCATTGGATTCTGTGAAGCTTAAATTGGTTGTCCAGGATTGACCTGATTTCTAAATATCAGCTAAGCTGAAGTGAAGTGAACAATACTTACCTTCTCCCCACCACTGATTTCCTCCAGGGGTCCTTGGCTGTCTTCACTGCTCTTCCATCCCCTCATGTAAGACTTGTTGGAGATGCAACAGCTTACAGCTTAGTCTATTGCTAGAAAGACTGCAGTTTATTGTTGTGACACTAGATGTTACTTTTACTAATGCTTACCTGTATTTCCTGTACATTAAGGTGAACTCACTGATTTCTTTTTCCTGTCTCTGCTATCCACCATGTAAGGTGACCTTCAGTTATTGCATGCATGTTCCAATAAACCCAGTTCCTGTTACTCCACAATGTCTGATCTAAACTGCACCCAGCAACCATACTCTGCAACAAGACTCAGGCACGAATGGGGTCATGATCTTGGCTGCATCTAATGACTGTCCTAAGTGGTGATGTGTCAGCCAGGGAGAGGATGGTATTTAAAAAGCATGTCAATCCTCATTTAAAATCTGTTTTGCGATTTGTCCAAATTGGACAAACCCAGAAGAAAATTTAACACAGTTTAATATACAAATTTACCTCACCATGCACATTCCTTTATGACCACAGCTACCAAGCTGTTACATTGCCACTTCCACTACATTGCACCATGTCACAAACTACACATCATTTCAAGCTGGTTCCAGAAACATGGCAGAGGTGCCACAATCCAGTAGAGCGACTAGGACAAGAAACTAGTGGTAGGAATGTTCACATGAAAGACGCTCGAAAACAGCTGCATCTACTATAAACTTGGACAGGAACTTCAGCAATAGTCAGCCATTTTGAACACCCAACCTATATAGGGATTTATTGAGTTAGATCTTTACAAGGAATGTTGAAAAATAACTGGACATAATAGCTGATTTGAATACAACAAAGGGTTCTCCTTGTGGTAGGTCTCTCAATGTTTACAGACAGAGGTAGTAAACATGCTCAGTAATTTAATCACGTCAAGAAAGTTTCTTAGACGCTCTCTTGGTTAAAAATCCCATAGCTAAATAATATGATTTTCATGCTTATTGTATAAACAGAGATTACTTTTTTCTTGCTGATTATATATACATATATATATATATATATATATATATATATATATATATTTTTTTTTTTTTTAGGTGTCATTCCAAGGTCAGGATGGGCAGTGGATCCTTTTGGACACAGTTCCACCATGCCTTACCTTTTAAAACGCTCCAATCTAACCAGCATGCTGATCCAGAGAGTGCATTATTCTATTAAAAAACATTTTGCAGCCACTCGAAGCTTGGAGTTTATGTGGAGACAGGCATGGGGTAAGAAACCACCAATCTTTTTCCTTGGCATTAGTCCTAAGCATTTGGGTCTGGAGAATTGTAGACTACTCGGCAGATGTGCTGCCAGACTGTCTGTCTGTGTAGGTGCACAAAGGCAGCCACCCTTAGGAAAACAAAAGGATTGATTTTTTCATGTAACCAATTTCTCTTTCACTTAAAACAGTAGGTAATTACACTTTAGAAAAACTTTTGATATAGCGTACTGACATATCAAAGGTTTTGATCGGTGGAGGGCTGAAGGATCCAAGGTAGAAATGCGCAGCTGAGCGCTGTCTGTTCTCACTGTTAAAGACAGAACTGAAGATGGCTTCAATAGAAAGTTTCAGCAGCAAGAAGGGACAGCTTCTGACTCTCCATTTTAACAATCAGGGATCTGAGCGCTTTGAGCCTCGCTGATCAAAAACTTTGATATGTCACTATGGGATATCAAAAGTTTTTGTAAATTGTAAGTTACTCTTTAGACTGATAAATGTTCCTGCTAAACTGTGAGCTTGTTGATTTCCTTACTCTTTTGGCGATGTGAGAGTTCTCAAATGCATGATGTGTAATATTGAAGAAGAACTTCAGTGAAAACACAACACTCCCACATGACTGTCATGTGCAATGTCGCCGCGTCCCAGGTGTAGTAGGAATGCCGAGTGGTGTAGTAGTGCAGCCTAATTGTCTTTTATTTTGTGTCATAGTGCTCCTACCTGGATACTGCTGGGCCCCAGTCTTTGGCTCCCAAGCAATAAAAAGGGGGAATAATTGAGGGATTTGAAAGAACGATTGACAGGCTTTGTCTTGGTCCCAGCAGGCTTTGGCATAAACTGGCAAGCTTTCTCAATAACTCTGCTTGCTTTCTCTCTCTCTGCTGTTCTGACAGGCTGGCTTAATACTTTGCTTTGTTTGTTTAAGCTGCGCTAAATTCTGCTTTAGTCTGGTTCCTGTACTTTAGGACTGTCCTGGTATCCTTGGATGGGGTGCTGTCGACTGTTATTCCCCTCCTGATACTCAGTAAAACTTATCTTCAGCCGAAGAACTCTTCCTCTTGCTGATTTCTCTTGTGGTGGCCGAAGAACTATTCCTCTGGCCCCTATAGCATCCAGACATCCTTCTTCATGGCCAGTAGAGCTTAGGGTGCTCTGGCTGGTGTAGGCACGCCTGATAGTGCCCCTGCTCACACTCCTCTCCTGTCTAGAACTAAACTGAAAAAACGTCTGCCCCACCCTTCCGGCAGGAAGCAGGACTGGCCCACTTTAGCCCAAAGGGGGGAGAATGGAATGGAAAGTTCCATTCTGTCTAACTATACCTCTGCCATTTGCACTGCTGGTGAACCAGACATATTACATGAACATAACAGTTGCATAAAGATATTATATATCATTGCACCATGTAGAATACACAGATGACATTCAGCTTAGCCCTTTAGAGATAGTAGTAGGGTGCAGGAGGGGTAACACCACTCCGAGGTGTTACACATGCTCCAGACTTATCTTATGTATAGTGTAGTCCACTTCAGTCTAGCTACAGTTCAGCCTCCTGTCTACTTCTGATCAGGTCATCAGGTCAATTTTGATGTCACCCTGATTTCTCTCCCTCTGTGCGGTGCCTTAGCGCAATATCACATGGAATGCTACAGTTAGCGTCATCTTTGCTTTCTTGGAGGACAACGTGCCTACACTCTACCAATGGCACCAGAAGCAGTTACAGAAGATGTCTCCCCATTCCTGTGCTATGATGATAGGACTGATGCTTATTTTGTTAAATTGGTAAAGGGCAATTTTTGTGGCAACGAGATAACCCATCTATAAGTTTATCGTGTTCTAACTTAGTTGCTTAGAGCCTAACTTTAAAAAATAATATCACTGTAATAAAATATATTCTCTTGAACTGTGAAGATATATCTAACGTGTTTTTCCTGTGCTCCATTCTCAGCCCCAGATTCGGACACGGATATTTTTTGCCACATGATGCCCTTTTACAGCTATGATGTGCCTCACACCTGTGGCCCCGATCCCAAAATATGCTGCCAGTTTGATTTTAGGCGCTTACCAGGAGGAAGAATTAATTGCCCTTGGAAGACACCACCAAGGGCCATCACCGAGTCCAATGTAGCTGAACGGTAAGCCATATGTCACTGGAGGAAGGTGTGACCAAAAGGCAGATTACACGAATCAGGTGTAACATTAAAATATTATCTTGTTACATTGGCACCTATGAAAGCGTGGGATATATTAGGCAGCAGGCGAACAGCCAACTATTGAAGTTTTTGAGTTGAAATCAGGAAAAACAGTAGTGTAAGGATCCTAGAAACTTTGACAAGGGCCAAACTGTTATGGCCAAACAAATGGGTCAGAGCATCTCCAAAATGGGTTCCCAGGATTCGGGGGTTAATACCTACCAAAAGTGATCCAAGGCAGGGCAACCTGTGAACTGGTGATAGAGCTACTGTAGTTGCCGAAAAGTTAATACTGGCCATGATAGAAAGGAGTCAGTGCATGGCAGCTTGCTGTGTATGGGACCGCATAGCAGCAAATTGGTGAGAGTGATCATGCTGACCCCTGTCCCCTGCCAAAAGCTGTAACAATGAGCACATAAACATCAGTGTAAACCAGTCCATTCATTACCTAATAACTTCATAGCTATAAAATAGCAAATCAGACATTTGTAATTGACTCATAAAGATAAAGGGGGTCATTTATCAAACTGGTGTAAAGTAGAACTGGTTTAGTTGCCCATAGCAACCAATCAGATGCCACCTTTCATTTTCCAAAGGAGCTGTCCAAAATGTAAGGTTGAATCTGATTGGTTTGGTTGGTTGCTATGGGCAGCTAAGCCAGTTCTACTTTACACCAGTTTGATAAATGATCCCCTAGAGTTTAAATTGCTATATTCTATTTGCCTTTGCTGTTTATATTCCCCAGCAAGCTTGACTTCTGACTGAAAATTCATTAGGAGAGGATGAGGGCAACAGCTGGAGCAGATTCTGTAACCAGCAGAGATCTAATTAATTTCTGTGTTTCTTATTCATTATTTAATTTTTAGTCATTTCCTTAAGATGGTGATAAACGTAAAGAAGTTAATAGGAAAATGCAATAGACATTTAAATGTCAGTTCTGCTGCTGAAGTACAAAATTACACGTAAAAGAGCAAATAGAATGCTGTAACACCTTGGAGTGGCTGCAGTTCCTAACCCTTTCAAGACCAGGCGATTTTTCCATTTTTTCGTTTTTTACTCCCAGCCTTCCCAACACCATAACTTTTTTATTTTTCCATTCACATAGCTGTATGAGGGTTTGTTTTTTGCAGGACAAGTTGTATTTTCTAATGCCATCATTTACGGTTGTATACAATAGGGTGGGAATTATTAAAAAAAAAAAAAATAAACAAAACACTTTTACGGCATTCCCTATGTGGTAAAACTGACCTGTTCCCTTTATTCTCCTGGTCAGTCCGATTACAAAGATACCACATGTATAATTTTTCTGGCATTTTAATACTGAAAAAATAATTTTTTCTTTTCATCGCCATATTTTGCACCCCCCCCCTCCCCAATAACTCTTTTTATTTTTATGTGTACGGAGCTGTGTGAGGGCTAATTTTTTGCAGGGAGATTTGTACTTTTTATTGAGTGTGTGGGGTGTGTATGACTTTTGGGTCACTTCTTATTTCTTTTTTTGTGGGAGGCGAAGCAACCAAAAAACGGCGAATCGGCCATCTTGACTTTTTTTTTTCAGTTTTGATGTTTGCCATATGGCAAGGGTGGCCAACCTGTGGCTCTTGAGCCACATGCGGCTCTTTGCCTCTTCAAGTGCAGCTCTAGCTGTGGAGCCAGGAAGCAGTCAGGCTGGCTCACTCTCCACCCCATGCTAAGATCTCCTTTCCTGATCGGGCACCATTGCTACTCTGCAGCTCCAGCTCGCTCTCGACTACGTCCTGATGCGCACAGTGTCAGAACATAGTATGTGGAGACGCGCACTATAACCTGATGTTGTGTGCATCCGGTCACAGTGGAGAGCATGTCAGACCTGCAGAGTAGCAGGTGCCCAATTAGGAGGCCAGTGCCAGATCAGGAGAGGTAGGCAATTTTTTAAAATCATAGAACTGAGCATGGGGGTCTGATCTAAGTATGGCAGGATCTTATCTGAGCATGGGGATCTGATCTGAGCATGGGGGAGAGGTCCTGATCTGAGCAATGGGGGTCTAATCTGAGCATGTGGGGTCTAATCTGAGCATGGAGGGTCAGATCTGAGCATGGGAGGTTAAGATCTGAGCATGGGGGGTCAGATCTGATCACGGGGGGGGGTCTGGTCTGAGTATGGGGGGGGGAGATCTGAGCACTAAGGGTTTGACACTGGGAGTATGATTTGTGTTGTCCGATCTGAGCATGGGGGTCTTATTTTTGGGGTATGATTTGGAGGTCTGATGAGGATTAGGGATCTTATTTTAGGTCAGATGAGGATTTGATTTAGGAGTCTGATCTAAGGTCTGATGAAAAATAAGAAAAATATATTCGACCTCAGATCAGATGAAAAATATTTTTTTTCTTATTTTTCTCTGCTAAAGTCTAGGTGCATCTTATAGGGCGAAATATACAGTGACTCGTTTGTAAATGTATAGCTTGTGGCTTTTTTCCCCATAATGATTACTTTGTTTGTTTATGTATTTTGATTTTATAGAAAGGGCGGTGATGGATAATTTATATATATGTTTTTTGTGTTTTTTTTACACTTTTTAATTGTTCCCATAGGTAATCGTTAGACTTGCGAATAGCATGAGACATTGTTGTCAAGCTGTAATTGATGCTCAAGGCCACATGACAAAGTTGAGACAGTGACATTTTTGTGAATAGTGTATATGCCCACATTGCTGAGAAAAATGAAGTTTTGATATGTGCAAATAAGCCTCTAGGAGCAATGGGGGCATTGCCATTGCTCCTAGATGCTCATTTGCATATATTAAAACATCATTTTTCTCAGCAATGCAGACACATAACTATGTATAAATATATCGGGTCAGTACAGAGATCTCTCCCATCATCTATTTATCCCGAGGACTGTGACTGTGACGAGGGGACATCCTCTGCGTCTGGAGGAAAGAAGGTTTGTACATAAACATAGAAGAGGATTCTTTACGGTAAGAGCAGTGAGACTATGGAACTTTCTGCCTGAGGAGGTGGTGATGGTAAGTTCACTAAAAGAGTTCAAGAGGGGCCTGGATGTATTCCTGGAGGGTATTACAGGTTATAGTTACTAGAGAGGGGTCGTTGATCCAGGGAGTTATTCTGATTGCCTGATTGGAGTCGGGAAGGAATTTTTCCCCCTAAAGTGAGGAAAATTGGCTTCTACCTCACAGGGGTTTTTTTTGCCTTCCTCTGGATCAACTTGTAGGAAAACAGGCCGAACTGGATGGACAGATGTCTTTTTTCGGCCTTACAAACTATGTTACTATGTATATGAACATGGGACCAACACAGATGTCTTCAGCTGCACATGTAACAGGTCAGCCAGTGTCATAGGTACAAATCTGCTGACAGATGACTTCTCCTCAGAATAGGCAGGCAGGCATCGGCAGGGGAGGAATGATGGAGCAGGGAGACTGTTCCACCAGATCTGGGATGGCTGGGAGGTATTGGTTTCTGAGAGTAAATTCTAACAGGGATTGTATTAGTAAATGAGAGCCCTTCGCAAACCAGTTTGCTATGCTTTTGGACTCTATCAAAGGGACTTTTTGCAAAATAAATGCATAATTTACCATGAAAAACTCCTTGATCATTATCTGTAACATATTGCAGTCCAAATAGTGACAATCTATGAGTGTCTCAAGAGGCATATGTTTCAGTTCCCTACACACACAATCTACTTAGGCTCCATTCACACGACCATGTGAATGGGGCCGTATCTATTCTGCAATATTACGGAATAGATGCTGCCCCATTCACCTCTATGGAGCGGGGAGCCGACCATGAAGCATGTCCTATACTTGTCCGCATGCACGGACAAGTATAGGCATTTTGAATGGGGGCACCCGGCGTGTGTTCCGAGCGTGCGGAACACACGCTGGGCGGCCCCCGTATTATTGCGGGTCCGCAATAATACGGCCGTCTGAATGGGGCCTTACTGCGTGTAAAATAATAATTATGGCAGGTCAGGGCTGATGTGTCCCTCTGGGAGGCAGCTTGCTGCATCAAAATGTTCACCATTGCTCCATCTGCCATAGGAGGCTAAATCCTGTCCAATCCTACTAAGGCTAGTCTCACACCAGCGCTTGTACGAGAATTGGCATGTTTGCCGTCTTGTGACCAGATTGCTAGTGTGAAATTAGCCTAAGACTGCGTTTCCACGTTCAGATTCTTTGATGCTTTGGCTAAGCCCAAACCTTCTTCTAAAAAAAAAAAATGGTGGAAAGAGGTACAAAGAGATGAACGACTGGTTGTATGTACCAGATGTTAGCGAGAAATCTGTTTTAGTACCTTGCAGGAGGGTTTGGAAAATTACAAAATAAGTGTGTTTTTGCATTCTGTTTGTACATTATCTCCTACATTTCATGTCCTTTAAACACAATTAAAGGATGAAATCATGAAGGTGAATAATGAGCTGTTCGCATCAAGGTTCTTTACTGAAAGCAAATTAATAGTTTTTTTTCTGTGAGCAACACTGCCATTGTTCCCTATGTAGCAGTACTGATACATGAGTCTCAGTTATCATTATGGTAGTCTCATCGGCCTCCTAATTCATCAACCCTCTTATCGTTACAGGGCAAACCTCCTTCTGGATCAGTATAGGAAGAAATCCAAACTGTACCGCAGTAAGGTGGTCCTAGTGCCCTTAGGTGATGACTTCCGATATGATAAAATGCAAGAGTGGGACGCCCAGTTTTTAAACTACCAGAAGCTCTTTGACTACATGAACTCCCACCCAGAACTCCACGTAAAAGTAAGGGTGCATAAATACGTAGGGGTCATTTATAAATCTGAAATACGCCTAAATTAGGCATACTTCAGGCGCAGATGACGGTGCAACAGTTATTTGGGCCACTATCTACGACTTTTCCCTGCCCACGTCACGTCCACAATGTTATACCTGGCATGGGCAGGGAAAAGTCGTAGATAGTGGCCCAAATAACCGTTGCACTGTCATCTGCGCCTGAAGTATGCCTAATTTAGGCGTATTTCAGGGACGGGCTGGCACGCCCATCTCATTCATCATTTTCTACGCCTGTTTTAGGCGTAGAAAATGGTGTAAATGTAAGACAGCAAGGAAGCGGTCTTACATTTAGAAGTGGCACTGGATGCGCCGAAGTGATGGACATGCCTGTGCCTCTTGCTATGGGCCTTTATTAAAACCGGCGTCTAAAGCACCTGTCTTAATAAATGTGCCACATAAGTGTAGAAGTTTAATGCCACACCCCATATTTGTAGAGCATCTGTCAGCCTGGCAGGGTGAAGTGACTTGGCGCTTGCGCAGTGGAGAAGTTGTTGCTTCGCAAGCTCACTTGCTCCACTGCACTTGTGTGGATTCACTAAGCTGACTCGGCACTTGCACAATGGATGTGCAGGTTCCAAAGCACGGGAAGCAGCATCTGCTTCACTGCACAAGCACAGAGTCACTGAGCCAACTCGAGACAGGCACGAGCACGCAGAACTGTGTGTAAGCGGCAGTCATTTACATATAGGCCATATAGGGGGAATATGAAATAATTTAGAAAATTCACATGTATATTATGGACTGGAAGTTTCACATAACCACATTGTTAAATGGCTCTACTGCTGTAAGTGGATGCCAGTCAATCAAATGGTTGGGGGCATTGTGTGAGCGGTACACAAAAGGCTCAGGCCAGCCCCTTGGTGCTCAGAATTGCTCATTTGCAAAGATATATCTGTTGCAGTGCGACCTACAGAAAAAAAGAAAGGTGTGATTTTACTCAGCATGATGAGGCCTATCAGGCAATATGCCTGGTTTAATAGAGTTCATCATGCTGACAGATGTTGTCTATGATAATTTGTGACTTTTTTACACTTCTTGACACTTTTGAAAAGTGGCGGGAAAAGTGGATGGAGATTAGTGGGTGAATGTGGCCCCCACAGCCCAACAGATTTACTAAAATTTACACCAGGAACTAAAGTAAATTATGGTCCAAATCTAGGCTGCAAAACACGTATCCGCAAAAAATACGGATGACATCCGTGTGCATTCCGTATTTTGCACAATGGAAAGGCTGGCCCCTAACAGAACAGTTCTATCCTTGTCCATAATGTGGACAATATAGGACATGTGTTATTTTTTTGTGGAACGGAAATACGGACATACGGAAATGGAATGCTCACGGAATAACTTCCGTTTTTTTGCAGACCCATTGAAATGAATGGTTCCGCATACAGTCCGCAAAAAAAAGGAACAGACATGGAAAGAAAATATTTTCATGTGCATGAGTCCTAAAGGCTATATGCACCTTCGGAGGCAAATTTTTTTATGGTACATGCAAAGTTGATTCGTTAAAAACTTAGTTCTAATTCTGTACGGAGATCCCGCTCCGTAAAGTATTAGAATGTATTGGCTACATTAGCGAAGGAGCAACAATCCGGTGTAAATGTACTGCCAATTACCCGATGAACAAGCAAAGCGCTCCTTAATCAGGTAATTTGATCGTTTGTGCTTCCTGTCTGCTGCTTTGCCATAGACTTACTGCAGCAGACAGGAAGAGAGAAGGGAGATAGCACGTGCACACTGCACGTTCCGTTTCCTCATACAGCTGATCAGCTGAATTGTCGCGTGTCAGACGTCCGCCAATCTGATATTGATGGCCCATCCTGAGGATAGGTCATCAATAGTAAAAACCTGGTCTACTCCTTTAATTCAATTGACTTTTCCACTGAAAAAATGTGAAATTCAATAAAAAGAATTGAAACATAATTCAATTGACTTTTCACTAAGGCCTCTTTCACACTAGCGGCAGTCCGGATCCGGCAGGTGAAGGGTGCCGTTGGATCCGGACTGCCGCAGGGACATGTGTGGGGCCGGAACCGCGTTCCGGCCTCACACATGTCACACAGTACCATATACAGACATACACACACATACACACAAACACATCCATACTTACATACTGTAAGCTGCTTTCAGGAGCATTCCGTTCTCTTCAGTTCAGTTTTGTCCCCATTGACAATTTATGGGGACAAAACTGAAGCGTTTTATTCCGGTATTGAGCCCCTATGACGGAACTCAATACCGGAATTTAAAAACGCTAGTGTGAAAGTAGCCTAAGACTGGCAAATGAAACTCTTAGTGAATCTGACCCAAAATGTTAATTTTTGTTATTAAAAATTAGTATTATTGGCAGCAATTACGTGAATGGAATATTAAGTGGCCGATTAGAAAGTTCTGTTCTGGGTCTCTCCACTGTCACCTATGTTACTATGTGGAGCAAGCATGGGTGCAAATTAAGGGGTTAATCCCCCAGTAAATGTGAATTGGCCTAAGGCTGTGAGATATTCTGTTATGTTCATATCTACATGTGGCTTCACTTCTTAGACTAGCTGATTAAGGAATTTATGTTGGTCTTGTATTTCGGTAATAATAAATAGGACTCCCCCTACAGGCTCAGTTTGGAACTTTGTCAGATTATTTTGACACTCTTTATAAGAAGATGGGAGTAACTCCAGGGATGAAGCCTCCTGACTTTCCCGTGCTCACTGGAGACTTCTTCTCCTATGCTGACCGTGAGGATCACTATTGGACTGGATACTATACATCAAGACCTTTTTACAAAAGCATGGACAGGGTGCTGGAGTCACACATACGGTAAGTACAGTGGAGTGTCAGCAGTGAATATAGACAATACCAGACACAGATCGTGGACAAAAGTGCCACTGTTTTAGGAAAGAACAAAAATGCAGACCCCCTTTTTCTAATCCATATACTGTAGCTGTAATGTCAGCTTATCTTTCCCAGAGACATCAGAGTAGCAGTAGTAAAATTGCTATGGGGCCCTGTATCACAGGGGTCCTACCTATAGGAACTAGTGCTTAATATAGATATTGAATACAAATGAATGTAATGGCAAGGCACATACAATGAGGAAATGTATTAATAGTGTCTTTCTTTGTGATGCTGAATATGAATCCTGTCACCTCTCCTTATATGTCTGTTTTAGTAACTACTTGTGTAACTACATCTATTCTTATGGCTCTATGTTGTGCTGTTCCTTTGTTATTTCTACTAGAAGTTATAAATGAATTGCCAGCAGCTTGTAATAAAGGTACAGATGGGTGTTACCATTCAGGGGTGTGTCCCTGCCAGTTTGACACCAGCAACACTGAGTATACAAAGTCAGAAACACCCGCTACTGGTAACAAATTTGTTTGTAAACTTCTAGCAGGAATAATACAGGAATGGGACAACATCGAGTCATAACAAGAGATGCTCCAGAATTGGTATTACATGGAAGGATGCAAGTAGTTACTAAAACTGACATATCAGGAGAGGTGACAGGTCCTCTTTAAGCCATTTGTACAAAAGTGGGGCATATGGGATGATAAATTTAGAGCAATTTGCAAGACAAACTTTTCTTTATGGCACCTCATAGCTGATATACTTCATATACATAGGTGATGTCCAAAAATCGGACGCACCAAAACTGGAAAATAATACATTTGGTTCACAACATGTACTTCTAGTTTTGTGTGACTTCCTGCACAATTTAGAAAAAAATTCTTTAATACATTTCTGGAAGCTATTTCGACATTTTCCAATATGAGATTACATATACTATTGCAAAAGCAACCAATTGAAGCACAGTTTTCATTTCCTAAACCGTGTGAGAGTTCATTATATGTTAGGGGCATATGTCCAGATTTATGACAAGTTTGACAGGGAAGACAACTAGACAGGGAGGCTTTAAATGGGTTATCCCATGACTAATGTAAAAAATGAAACTCAGACATCATACAGTGTATGCCAGTCTCTTTCTAACAAAGCTAGAACCAGCCCTGTACCTCCCCTGGATCCAAAGATCTCCCCATTCATTGCTCTGCTAGATTTATATCAAGCTGACAGCTCATGGGGAGTGTCTTTTCTGCTGCAGATAAGGAGGCGTGTCTCAGCTCTCCCTATCACAGCTCAGGAGGCGTGTCTCAGCTCTCCCTATCACAGCTCAGAGGGCATTAGAGGGCATTAGAAGGATGAAACTGAGCATGTGCGGCCTTCTCAGTGAGCAGGACAAAGAAATAAGAAAAAAACAGCAGGTGGCACTAGACAGATACATTGTATTGAATAACTCAGTGGCTATGGCAAATTTTTAATTAAATGCCATTACAAAAGTATTCAGATCCAGGTGCTGGTTTGAAAACTGTAGAATATTTTTTCGTGGGACAACCACTTTAACCCCTTCCCGACTGGCGCCGGGCGGTGCAGGGACATGACGCCTGCTCGCGGGTGCGGCGGGCGTCATGGCCGGCAAGTCTCTGCTGTTTCTAACAGCAGAGACTTGCGGCTACTTACTGCCATCGGCGGTGTCTTCCGATGGGCCTCTCATTTCTTGTGGGCCCCTCTGAAGGCTTCCGGTGGCGTCTGTACCCGGAAGCGGTTCGCTTCCGGGTGATGTACAGACGACCCGATTGGCCAATCGGGCCGTCTGTAAACGCTATGAAAGCTGTAATCCTCGCTGGTGAGGATTACAGCTTTCAAAGTGCAATTCTTATTCTGGCCACTAGATGGCAGGCCAGGATAAGAAATGAGCAATCATAAGTTTTAATTCAAGATTAAAAATCAGAGATTGCTCATAGTGAAAAAATTAAAAGTACAATATATTAGCTCATATTTGAGCTTTCAAATAATAAAAAAAAATTAAAAAAAAAGTTAAAAAATATATAAAAAATAAAAAAATATAAAAGTTTAAATCACCCCCCTTTCCGTATAATTAAAAAATAAATACCTAAATAACAATAAATATAGACATAATGGGTATCACCGTGACCGAAAACACCCGTACTTTTAAAATAAAGTAAAAAAATTCCAACACGGTAAATTGTGTGGCGGGAAAAAGCGTCAAATTGGCGATTCGCCGTTTTTTGTCACTTTTTTTTCCTAAAAAAAATTAAATAAAAAGCGATCAAAAAGTCATACACACCCCAGAATGGTATCAATAAAAACTTCAGATCGCCCCGCAAAAAATGAGCCCCCATACGGCTCCGTACACGTAAATGCCAAAAAGTTATCGGGGTCAAGATATGACGACCAAAAAAAAAACAACCAACTTTATCATTTTTTTTATCATTATCAAAACACAAGAAAAACTATACATGTTAGGTACCGCTGGATTCGTACTGACCTGTAGAATGAAAGTAACCGGTCAGTTTTAATGAACAGCGAACGCCGTAAATAAAAAGAACCCGGAAAACTGTAGCGGAATAGTGGTTTTTTTGCAATTTCACAAGATTTGGAATTTTTTTCCCGCTTCCCACTACACCATATCCAATAATAAATGGTGGCGTTTGAAAGTACAACTTGTCCCGCAAAAAACAAGCCCTCATACAACTATATGAGCAGAAAAATAAAAAAGTTATGGCTGTATGAAGGTAAGGAAAGGAAAGCAAAAAACGAAAACGCAAAACCGAAAAAACCTCTGGGGGTGGATGTTCCACTATTATGCCACGATAAATGTTGTGCATCTAAAGGCAAATTTACAATGTACAATTGTCGGGCCGATTTTCAGGAACGAATGTTAGTAGGAACTCTCATTCTCGATAATCGGCACAGGTAAAGGTGCCACAGATGAACGAGCAAAACGTTTGTTCATTGGTGAAATAAGCATCTATGCAGCTCATTAAATCAACATTTTTGGGCAGGAGATGTGCTTTGTGATTTACTGACCAGAAACAATGAATCTGTATAGGGACAGTAGCCATCGCTCCCCATACAGAGGAACAGCCTTCCGAAATTCATTGTATACGGCATAGCCAAATAATACCTTTCCCCGCCATTGACTATAATGAGACTCAGTGAGGATCCATCTGTTTCCAGAGTTAGTGGAGGATTCATCCGGACAAAAAACACAGCGGTATTTGTCCGGGCAAATCCCTACACTAATACTGGAAACAGGTCAGATCTCCACCGGGTTCCATTATAGTCAGTGGGACCTGGCAGTGCTCCGGCTCTTTCCAGCTATGCTGGATATGAAGAAGTTTTCCGGCAGAGGAGCAGCCTGCCGGAACATTTTAGTGCTAGTATGAGACTAGCCTTGATTGATGTTTACATGACTAATTTCAGTACTTTCAGGTTAGTATAAGTTTGTTTGTAATGGATGCACAGACACACAAAAATAGCATTTTGCACTTGACGTTTGTAGACCAGCCATGGTGCCTTGACCTTCTGGCTCATCAATCAACCAAAGAACTATATAGTAGTAGGATTATAATATTATACTGTTATCATCACAGACCTATCACTCATTATTTGATGTGTATTATGTTGTGTACATTTTCAGAGGGGCAGAAATCCTGTACAGTCTGGCCATAAATCATGCTAGAAGAGCTGGCTTGGAAAGTAAATATCCACTCTCTGATTATGCTTTATTAACTGATGCCAGACGCAACCTTGGCCTGTTCCAGCACCATGATGCCATCACGGGCACAGCAAAGGAAGCTGTGGTCATAGACTATGGTGTACGGTAAGGAGCCACCAAAATGGCTGATTCATTTGAGAAAATCTAGACAAGAAATCGTGTTTCAGTATATTTCTGTTTTTATTAGGATTTAGCATACGGAAAAGAGAAAGGTATTATTCGTAGCGGGTGATCAGAATCACTGATCACCAGAACAGGGGCCTCTTTTCCCTCGTTTAAATTGAGCAACTGAAACACATATTCTCTGCTGCTCCATTCAACTCCATGGGGCTGCCGGAGATAGCTGAGTGCTAGAGTTGAATATAGCCATGGAGATGCATCTGTATTTGTCTCTCTATTCAAACAGGGAAACACAGGCCACAGGACAACCCAACACTTGACTTCTATATAAACCCTATTAAGTCCTGGCAAGAGCATATTCAAAGTGTTTCAAGTGGTTCAAGATATGCTTAGAACTGATTCAAAAAGATGATTTGATATACTGCCACATGGTTGGCATAAAGTGTAGAGGGTAGAGAAATCCAAGGGAGATACTGGTACTTTGTTAAAATCACAGAACCGTTAGAATTGAGGCCATATAGTTTTAGGCATATGACGTGTTTTGTTTTTGTGGATTACTGTATCACATAGAGATGATTATGGGATAAGTAGTTGGAACCAGTTGTGGTGGAGGAGATCACCGTTGGCATATAGCTGTATAGCCATTTTCAAAAAATGTGCGCATCGGTAAAGTACTTAAGCACAAACATAATGGAGCACTGTCTAAAATTAGACTGTGTAAACCTAGACTTGACAGTCTAAAAATGTGCCAGATTGATCACAGAGGCTGAGGCTGGATGACAAATCTGGAGCACCTTTAGGTCCCTTTCACACGAGCGTGATGGATTAGGTCCGGATGCGTTCAGGGTGCGTTCAGGAAAACTCACACCATTTTGCAAGCAAGTTCAGTCAGTTTTATCTGCAATTGCATTCAGTTGTTCAGTTTTTTCCACACGGGTGCAATGCGTTTTGATGCGTTTTTCACGCGCGTGATAAAAAACTGAAGGTTTACAAACAACATCTCTTAGCAACCATCAGTGAAAAACGCATTGCATCCGCACTGGCTTCAGGATGCAATGCGTTTTTCACTGAAGCCCCATTCACTTCTATGGCCACAAGGGCTGCGTGAAAAAACGCAGTATATAGAACATGCTGCGTTTTTCATGCAACACAGAACTGATGCGTGGAAAAAAACGCTCATGTACACAGACCCATTGAAATGAATGGGTCAGGATTCAGTGCGGGTGCTATGTGTTCACATCACGTATTGCACCCGCGCGGAAAACTCGCTCGTGTGAAAGGGGCCTTAAACGGTCTAGTCTAAGTGTATTTAACCCATTAGTTGGCGTACTTTGCACCAGCATTTTGCGAGTTTTGTGCCCTGACACATTTGACTTTGGTTGCACCTGTCTTAAGGTGTAAATGAAGACTGAAATCTACTACATCACCATGTTTCTGTAGATTTCATCATGGTGCATGCACTGCCCGAGGTGCGCCTAATTTAGGAAGAGTCCTGTGCATCGTCATAAATTAGTCGCATTTACTGGCATTGCAAGAGATTTCAAAGACTGAAATAAAATGACCCCTTCATGTGGTTCAGTGCACGTATAGCAATTTTTGGCTATGTCAGACTTCTGGCTCATTTTGATTAGTAAATTTCTTCCCAAATACCTTTCATTAGTTATAATGGCTTGTTTTGTCTAGGGAGCAATCATTAGGAAAAATAAAATGACCTCCGTCCTATAAGTACACACAAAACCTGTCCTAGTCACACAGCAGGACAAGTTACTTCACAACACTGAGGTAAACAGCTGCTTCACAGCCCTCTCTGCTCTACTTGTCAGGGATTATGATCCTGAAAACAGCTGATAAGATCTTCAGCTGAATCTCTGTAGGAATGGAGTTCATGAGGAGACATGAAGTACAGAGAGGACGAACAGGACAGACTGTGGTAATGTGGGGCTCTGGTAATGGACACTGCCGACAAGTTCTGCTGCGCATCAGCCACATCTGCTCATGAACTCCATTTTTACAGAGATTCAGCTAAAGTTCTTTTCAGCTGTATTCAGGATCATAATCCCTGACAAGCAGAGAGGAGGATGAGGCATCTCTTTACCTCAGTGTTGTGAAGTAACTTGTCCTGCTGTGTAATTAGGACAGGTTTTGTGTGTACTAATAGGACAGCGGCCATTTTGTTTCTCCTAATGATTGCTCCCTAGACAAAACAAGCCATTATAACTAATATAAGGTATTTGGGAATATATTTATAGTGAAGTAATATTTAAGTATTTTCATAATTCCCGGAGGCTTGGACGACATGGAGATGGCTGTCTCATGCCCAAAGATTGCAGTATTGTGATGCTACTGTACTGTACATTGATACTGAATGTGGTCAAGTTGTGGCTCGTAAGTTGCTGTGGCCTCACAATTGCATGAAATCTATCCGGTTTGGATTTCTTGTGACTGGTGGGACACAACAACTTGCAAGCCCAAATGTTTCCCCGTTCACTTTCACTGGTTTTGACGCTGTAGCACTACACCATGATTTTTGGTCGTATGACGTGTGTTGCAGCAAAAGTTGCGTGTATCCCCAGTCTAACAGAAATATAACACCGCACATCCAAGCAGAGCCTTTCATCTTGCTTTAATAATCTTTCTTTCTTTATAAATGGCGTTATATCCACTTGTTGCTTTGTTCTAACCATGATCTGTATTTGGCGGAGTCTTTCTGCATGTCAGGTCTGTGCATGTCCTTCTTTCTCTCTTTCAGGTTGCTCCATTCGCTGATGAATCTGAAACGCATCTTAATTAATGCAGCTCACTACCTGGTTGTAGCAGACAAGGAGAAGTATCACTACGATCACTCTGTACCGTTCTTCAGCATGGTAATTGTTTTATGGACATATTGAGGCGGCTCTACGGGTGTGTTTTAATAGGTCATCTTTCAGCAGAGTGAATTAATAAGTCCCGTTGTGGCTTCAAATGAGATGAGGAATAATAAAATGTTGCTCAAATCCTCGTGTTAGGGCTGAGCCACAAATGGAAGACTTGATTTATTTTGTGATAACTAGGCTAAGGATTTCTATGCAATGTTCTACGCATTTTATAATTTTCATATGAACAAAGCAGAATAGAATGTGTATGGCAAGAAACAAATATACAAGAAGGGAAATGTACAGATGACATAGACTGTGATTCACTCATTCCATATGTACAGATGTAGCCAACGTTATCATGACAGGCTCAACACATTAACAAAATCTTATTACAGTGATGCTACAATAGCGTTAAAGTGACCATCCTGGAGCATCTGGAGTCAAGATAATGAAGGCAACATCTGTATAATGGTGCATTTACACCAAAAGATTATCTGACCAATATCTGTCCAATAAGACCAATAGTTGGTGTGTATAACAAAATATCTGTGTGTGTAAATGGCCATCTGACCAATGATCGGTCAAAAATCTGTCAGATAATCTGTTGGTGTAAATGCTTAAGCACTGACTCCCAGTGATTTATTGTGAGGTCAGTTTTGCAGGAATATGAGTTGCCTTAATTTTGCACCAAATTAATCAAATGCAAGCATTTCATTGGGTGATCTGCGGCATCTTTACACAGTTATCGGGAAAGAGCATTCGTACGAACGTTTGGTCCTGATAATTGGACCAGTATTTAGTCTATGTAAAGGTAGATGATAGATTGTAGGAAGTACTATTAAAGGGCATCTGTCAGCAGATTTGTACCTATGACACTGGCTGACCTGTTACATGTGCACTTGGCAGCTGAAGACATCTGTTTTGGTCCCATGTTCATATGTGCCCGCATTGCTGAGAAAAATTATGTTTTAATATATGCAAATGAGCCTCTAGGAGCAATGGCGGCATTGTCGTTACACGTAGAGACTGTGCTGTCTCTGCAACTGCCACTGCCACACACTCTCCAGTTTGATTTACAGGGCTGGGCCGAGAAAATGTAATCAGGCCTGGCCCTGTCAATCAAAGTGCAAAGAGCGCAGCAGTTGCAGAGAGAACAGAGCTCTAGGTGTAATGATAACACCCCCGTTGCTCCTAGAGGCTCATTTGCATATATTAAAACATCATTTTTCTCAGTAATGCAGACACATATGAACATGGGACCAACACAGATGTCTTCAGCTGCCAAGTGCACATGTAACAGGTCAGCCAGTGTCATAGGTACAAATCTGCTGACAGATGTCCTTTAAAAGTTTCTAATTAACTTGGTCAAAGTAAGAAATTGTTCCTCACTTTTGCATTTTTTTTTCTATGGAAAGTGGTATTACCAGATTAATCATTTAATCGATTTTCCCTTTTCAGGATGACAGCCGGTTGACCCAGGAAACATTGCCAGAGAAGACAATTATTAAATTAGGTACATCTCCAAGGTATGGTGCTGCAGACAGCCTGTATAAAGTAGTCCAACATATACAGTATTTACTACAGCAATAGATATAATGTATCTGGCAGGATTTTTTTTTATTGTATTGGGATAGTTTGTAGCAGTTGTAGACAGATATTTAAGCACCATTAAATAATACATTCGTCAGGACAGATATTTCAGATGGTTACAACTCATCGACATTTACGGTAAACTCCTTCATGGCATCTTACATCAGCGGTGCCACTGTTCAGTCATATTGACTTATATCTTCTCTTTTATGTTATAGATATCTAGTCATCTTTAACCCATTAGAGCAGAATCGCTTGTGCGTGGTCTCTGTTTTGGTGAACACACCTCATGTACGTGTACTCACAGAAGAAGGGCAGCCAATGGCCGTTCAACTTAGTCCAGTATGGCAGTCATTGACCGACATGAACCCTGATGTTTTCCAGGTCAGGAAGACTTTTGGTAATGGAGTTCAGGCTGTGGTTTTCCATTATACGCTCTACCAGCTCATTCTTTCATTGTCTGCTTATGTCTCTTATAATTATATAAAAATAATTAAAAGTATGAAATAGGATGGAAGCAGAAGAACATGTATATTATATACAGTTAAACAGACTATTGCTGACTGCTGGGCTTGTGCTTCTACTTAGCAGTCAGTCTGATGAAGCAGATCTGGGAAAGAAGATGCAATACACATTAGGGTATTACCAGCCAAACCTGCAGAGAATGATGGGTTGACTGACAGTCTGTGTGCGGGGGGCTCTCGACTCTCCCCCGATGATGTTGGAGTAGAGATGGATCTGGTGAAATTAATATTTTCGCCCCAACCTTTTGTTCTTCCAGGAGCTGCCGCCGAGGTGTCTGGCAGCCACTTTCTCCCACCTTCTTTTTAAACAGCCAAACATGTCTGTGTATGAGGGAGTTGTGAGGGAGTCTGGAGACATAGCAGTCAGCCGAAATATTGTTTGGCCGACATCTACTAAATGTGTATGGGAGGCCATTACTCTCTCTGTAGACAATCCAGTTAAACTTGACCCACCAATATTAGCTGCACATTAATGCAGCATAGATAAATAAACTCGGTCATAGTTAGAATTGCTGTGCCATTAGATATGCAAGTCAGAAAATAGAATTTTTAATCTAAGCATATACGGATAATGCGGTGGTCAACCATACTCACAATGAAGACCTGATGAATTTACTATGAAGTTTATTTGTGGACATAAAATTGTGTAGAAATCAACACTTTCTATGCTTGAATCTTCTATTTAACAGTCTTAAAAAGGGTCTTCCCTATATAAGCCAATCGCCCAGAAAATAAAAAAATATGGCTTTCACAAAATGAGACACAAAAACCTGATTGTTTTTTTCAAAAATGCTTTCATTGTGCAAAGCCGAAATAAAATAAGAAAAATAGGCATAATAGGTATCGCCACATCCGTAACAACCTGCTCTATTAAAATATCTCATAATAAATAAATAAAAACTGTGCCATAAAAGCCATATTTTTGTCACCTTGCATCAAAAAAGCGTAATGCCAAACGATCAAAAAGTCCAATATAGACCAAAATAATACCAATCAAACTTTCACCTCATCCTGCACAAAAATGAACCCCTACTTGAGACAATCACCCGAAAAAATAAAAAAAATATGGCTTTTAGAAAATGGAGATACAAGACAACATGTACAACATGATTTATTTTCAAAAATGCTTTATTATGTAAAATGAAAAAAAAAAAGATATTGCAGCGTCCGTAACAACCTATTCTATAAAAATAGCACATGATTTAACCTGTCAGATGAAGATAGTAAAAAACAGAAAATAAAAAATTTGCCAAAACAGCCATTTTTTTTACCCTGCCTCACAAAAAGCGTAAAATCGATCAAAAATCATATGTATTGCAAAATAGTACCAATAAAACTGTCACCTTATTGTGTAGTTTCCAAAATGGGGTCACTTTTTGGGAGTTTCTACTGTAGGGGTACATCGAGGGGCTTAAAGTGTGACATGGTGCCTAAAATCCAGTCCAGCAAAATCTGCTCTCCAAAAACTATATTGCGCTCCTGTCCTTCTGAGCCCTGCTGTGCACCCATACAGGTGTTTATGACCACATATGGGGTGTTTCTGTAAACTGCAGAATCAGGGTAACAGATATTGAGTTTAGTTTGTCTGTTAAACCTTGCTGTGTTACAATAATAAATGGATTAAAATGGAAAATCTGCCAAAAAAGTTACAGAAAGAAAGAAATGTAATCTCAGTTTGTCTTTAATTCTTGTGAACACGTAAAGGGTTAATAAAGTTTGTAAAATCAGTTTTGAATAACTTGAGGGGTGTCATTTCTAAAATTGGGTCATTTATGGGTGGTTTCTACTATGTAAGACCCACAAAGCAACTTTATAATTTAACTGGTCCTTTAAAAAAGTGGGTTGTTAAAAATTTGAAGAATTGCTTCTAAAAATGTAAGCCTTCTGGTTTCTTTAAAAAATAAAATGACATTTACAAAATGATACAAACATAAACTAGATATATAGGGAATGTTAAGTAATAAATAGTTTGCGAGGTATCACTGTCTGCCTTAAAAGCAGAGAAATTCCAGTTTTGAAAATTACAAATTTAGGATGTTTTTATAAATAAAGGTGGTTTAAATTGACTTAAATTTGCCACTAACATAAAGTACAATGTGTCACAAGAAAACATTCTCAGAATGGCTAGGATAAGTAAAAGTGGTCCAAAGTTATTACCACATAAAGTGACCCATGTCAGATTTCCAAAAATCAACCCGGTCACGAAGTTGCAAAATGGCCCGGACATTAACCCCTTTGCGCCCAGCGCCGTACTAGTACGGCGCTGTGCGCGTGTTTAAAGATGGCGCCCGCTCCTGAATACAACGGGCGTCATGGCCGCAGGTGAACTGCTGATTTTTACAGCAGACACCCGCGGCATTACTGCCGGTCGCGGACATTTAACCCTTCGGATGCTGCAGTCAATCCTGACCACAGCATCCGAGGGCTTAAAACACCGGAAGCGCTCGCTTCTGGTGTTACTCCGGCTCCCCCTTCCCCCGGGCAACCATAGTCAATGACAGGAGGCTGCTGCATAGACTTTCCTATGGAGCCCTTCTGTGTAATAGGGCTCCATAGGAAAGCAGTAAAATCAGCTAATGCATTGGAGTCTATGATATAAGCAATCAGTTGATTGCTTTTAATAGTTCCCTATGGGAACTATAAAAAAGTGTAAAAAAATTAAATAAATGAAGTTTTTTTTAAAAAAAAAACCCATAAAAGTTCAAATCACCCCCCTTTTCCCAAAATAAAAATAAAAGTAGTAAAAAAATAAAAAAAATACACATCATGGGTATCACCGCGTGCGAAAATGCCTATACTATAAAAATTTATTTCCCGTACAGAAAACACCGAAACGGAAAAAAGCATCAAAATGGCCGATTCGCCATTTTTTGTCGAAATTTTTTTTTTTTTTCCTAAAAAAAAATATAATAAAAAGCAATCAAAAAGTCATACACACCCCAGAATGGTATCAATGAAAAGTTCAGATCGCCCCGCAAAAAATGAGCAGCTCCGTACACATAAATACCAAAAAGATATAGGGGTCAAGATATGACAAAAAAAAAACTTTATAATGATTTTATTACTATCAAAACGCAAGAAAAACTATACATATTAGGTATTGCCGAATTCGTACTGCCCAGTAGAATGAAAGTAACTGTAACTGTCAGTTTTAATAAACATCGAACGCCGTAAATAAAAAACCTGTAAAGCTGTAGCAAAATTGCGGGTTTTTTTGCAGTTTCACCTGATTTGTAATTTCTTTCCCGCTTCCCACTACACCATATGCAATATTAAATGGTGGCGTTGGAAAGTACAACTTGTTCCGCAAAAAAGAAGCCCTCATACAGCTATGTGAACAGAAAAATAAAAAAGTTATGGCTGTATGAAGGCAGGGAGCGCAAAATGAAAACGGAAAAAAAACAAAACCTCCGGGGCTGAAAAGGTTAATGTCCCTGTTCTGCATGTAGCACTTGGTTTGATAGAACCTGCATCTGCTTAGGCTGCTTTCACAACTGCATAATTCTGCGTACATGTCTGCGGTGTGTTTGGCTGATTCTCATCATATTTTCTGGGCAGCAGCCGGATCTCTACTGGGCCCTATTATAGTAAATGGGATCTAGCGGGAAGACTGTGGTATCCAGCCTGCTGGAGTTCTTTGCTGCAGATGTGAAACTAACCTTAAGGCCTCTTTCACACGAGCGTCGCGGATTTGTTCAGGATGCGATGCGGATGCGTTGCGGATGCGTTGCGTTAAAAACGCGCGGATTGCATGCGGATGCAATGCGTTGCGTTTTTAACGCACCCCCATTCATTTCTATGGAGCCTGGGCTGCGTGAAAAACGCAGAATATAGAACATGCTGCGTTTTTCACGCAACGCAGAAGTGATGCGTGAAAAAAAACGCTCATGTGTAAAGCCCCATTAAAATGAATGGGTCAGGATTCAGTGCGGGTGCAATGCGTTCGCATCACGCATTGCACCCGCACGGAAAACTCGCTCGTGTGAAAGGGGCCTAAAGGGAATGTATCATCTAGATTTTTTTACGAATTAAAATACGATATTATAACATATTCTGGTATTAGAGTTTTCTGGTATTAGAGTTGTTTTTTCTTGTAGAAGGGGGTAGTCAGAGATATGGTTTACAGTAACCTCATAGTCATACGAAACTGGTGTCTGGAGGTCACTCATTGATTTATAGGGGAGAGTATTTAGGCATGCTCTGTGACCTGTGCAGGGGGAGGGGGTGAGCTGTGTCCATCACCTACTGTTAACGGTGGATGCTCTGTTTTCTGTCTCCTCTGCCTATTAAAGATATGTTTAACAAAAAAAATGATTTAAGCAACAGATCATTTTCTGACAATATTCCCTTGAAGAGTCTGTTGGGCCAATGCAAGTTATTTAAAATACGCTGTAAATCTTCAGTTAGAGAGAGAAATCTAGTTTAATGAAGAATATGAAGCAATTATGGTCTGAAAACAAAGCTTAATGTAACTGTGATTTTTCCCTGATTATGCAATAAATTTCCACAAGTAGGATATGTTGTATGAGGACACATTTGACCAGTTGATGTATGGCATTATGTCACTTGGTCTGCGTCAGAAGGATCTTGTTCTCATTTTCTTAATAGTTCTGTTTGGTCTGTTCCACCGTGACAGGTGTCCTTCACAGCCCGGATACCAGCTCTCGGACTGAGCATCTTCCAGCTTTACATGTCATTTGATGCGCACACTACCCTTAAATCCAGCGTCCGTGTGTATTTACATGGAAGGGAACTGAACATAAAGAAACAGGAGACATTCCCGGTCAAGCTTTTGGAGACGAGCACAGATGATTTTTATGTGGAGAATCAGTACATGCAAGTGTGGTTTTCTGGTGTCACAGGTCTGTTGAAGGTGAGTAAATGGGCACAGCAGCTCGGATGTTTCACATCTCTGGTTTCACCTTGTTTCACATCTCTGGTTCTGAATGATTTTAGTGCTCCCAGTATGGCGCAGGTATTATAAGTAGTTTTCACTGTGAGAGCCTTAAATCTTGACCATCTTGACCTACTTTAATCCCTGATCAACCGGCCACATTTTTTTTTATGGCGGGCAGTGTGGGTCCACAGTCTGCAGTGACTTTTGGCGTTGGTGACATAGATGCAAGTTATGGCAGTCTGAGCTCTTCTACTTTAAAGGAGTTGTCTCACTTCAGGAAATGACATTTATCATGTAGAGAAAGGTAATACAAGCCACTTACTAATGTATTGTGATTGTCCATATTGCTTCCTTTGCTGGCTGGATTCATTTTTTCATAACATTATACTCTGTTCATATCCAGCGGTTATGTCCACCCTGCAATCCAGAAGTGGAGGCATGATCAAAGTGTATTGTCTTCTATATAGCTCTGCAAAACTAAAAAAAAGCCCATTATTTAGTATAAAATACATTTTATTGTGCATACATTGGATAAAAACGAAGCCTATAACCTTGGTATCCAAAGGACCGTAATAATCTGAATAATTAATTTATCAGATTATCCAGTGTGAACAGTGTAAAAATACAAAAAAAAATAATTAATAAAATTAATTAATAAATAAAACATTTTTCTATATTAGTGCAGCAAAATGGCCAAAGGTGAAAAATACTGCCAGTCATTAATGCTCTTTGTAATTTGCTCTTTTAGTGGTTAACTTCACAAGAATGGGAGCTGAGCTACAGTAACCATGCACAACCACTGCACTTTCAATCGAGCTGTGCTTCTGCTCAGAGTAGTAGTTGTGGAGCTAGAGGCCGCAGATTATAGGTGGTCGTGTCTTGTGTCAGACCCACATCGATCGGATATTGATAAAGAAATGTCCATGTAAATAGAAGCATGCATGGCACTCACCGTAATAAGGGGTTAAGGTCCATGTAAATAGAAACATGCATGGCACTCACCGTAATAAGGGGTTAAGGTCCATGTAAATAGAAACATGCATGGCACTCACCGTAATAAAGGGGTTATCCCACGTCTAATGTAAAAAATGAAAATCAGACATCATATAGAAAAAGCTAGAACCAGCCCTGAACCTCACATGGATTCAGAGATCTACCGATTTATTGCGCTGCTAGATTTATATCAAGCTGACCGCTCATGGGGAGTGTCTTTTCTGCTGCAGCTCAGGAGCGTGTCCATGTTCTCTCTATCACAGCTCAGGGGGCGTGTCCATGCTCTCTCTATCACAGCTCAGGGGGCGTGTTTATGCTCTCTCTCTCAGCTCAGGAGGCAGGTGAAGGATGAAACTGAGCATGTGCGGCCATCTCTGTGAGCAGGTCAAAGAAATAAGAAAAAAACAAACAGCAGGTGGCGATGTACAGACACATTTTATTGAATAACTCAGTAGCTATGCTAAATTTTTTAATTATATGTAATTACAAAAGTATTCAGATCCAGGTGCTGGTTTGAAAAATGTAGAATATTTTTTGTAGGACAACCCCTTTAATCCCTTTTATTGCTTTCCACAAAGTGCACAAGACATCAGGAACATTAGCATAGCAGAGATGGCA